>CM002477.1:15058054-15102493 GCA_000325765.3 Leersia perrieri
CCGTGCGCTTTATATTTGGCGCACGGCAAACTGCCCTTCTACCGTGCGCCGCGAGTTTGTCGTGCGTTGCACTGTTGGCGCACGGCAAAGGTGGTTTTTGCCGTGCGCCCGACATTTGACGCACGGCAAACGGATGCACGCACGGCAAAATACCGTTTTCCGGTAGTGTTAAGCCCTGTTTTAACAGCTCCAAACCGTGCTCAATTGCACGCCAGCACGGTGATGGATTATTAGGGCAGACTGTATCAACCAGTGAGCCATTGGGAAAGTATTTCGCCCGTAGCACTTGGGCACACAAGCTCTCTGGAAAAGCGATTAGGCGCCAGGCCTGCCTCGCAAGCAAAGCTTGGTTGAAAGTGTGCAGGTCTCGGAAACCAAGACCTCCCCGGCCTTTCGGGCGAATAAGCTGTTCCCACGCCTTCCAATAATGTGTCCTTCGCTTACCATCTTCAGCACCCCACCAATAGTTACGAATAAGTTTCGTTAGATCATCACATATACCGTCCAGGATTTTAAACGTGCTCATCACGTAAACTGGGATAGCCTGGGCTACTGACTTGATTAAAATTTCCTTGCCCCCACATGAAAGGTAATTTTCACACCACTGTGTCAACCTTTTGCAAAGCTTCTCACGCAGACTTTGGAATTTCCCCTTGCTCATTCTTCCAGTAGGTGTGGGTAAACCCAAATATTTGTCCTCGAAATTGTCCTTTGATATCCTTCACCAGTTCAGGGCAAACACTGTCAAATAGAATGGAGCATTTAGAGGGATTAATCAGTTCTCCTGTAGCTTGCTCATATTTGCATAAAACTTCTTTGATCCTGACCGCTTGTGCTGTTTGTGCTTCAAAGAAAAGCAAAGTGTCGTCTGCGAACAAGAGATGGGATATTCCCGGTGCTCTGCGACAAACCCGCATGGGTTTTATTCTTCCTTCCTGTACCTCCTCTCTCAACAAAGCTGACAGCCCATCCGCAACAAACAGGAACAAAAACAGTGACAACGGGTCGCCTTGCCGAAGACCTCTAGACGGAGTGAAAGCATCTAAAAGGGTTCCATTAAATTTGACCTGATAACTCACCGTGGTGACACATTGCATTATCCAATTCACCCAGCGATGAGAAAACCCCATTTTCAGCATTATCTTCTCCAGGAATTGCCAGTCAACCCTGTCATAAGTCTTTGAGAGATCCAATTTATACGCACAGAAGGCATTGTTAGCCTTCTTATTCTGATGTATAAAATGTAGGCATTCAAAAGCAATCAGTGCATTATCCGAAATCATCCTCCCGGGAACAAAGGCACTTTGGTTTGGAGAAATTATTTCTCCCAACAAAGGACGTAGCCTATTGACGAGGCATTTCGAAACCACCTTGTATATTACATTGCACAGACTGATGGGTCGAAAATCCTTTAATTCCACCAGGTTATCAACCTTTGGGATAAGGACAATGGCAGTGTTATTCACCCCCTCAGGCATAAGTCCTGTTTCAAAGAAATTCCTAACAGCAGGTATTATGGAATCTTTTAACGTACCCCAGTTCCTTTGATAAAATCTTGCCGGGAAGCCATCCGGTCCTGGCGCCTTAATTGGGCCAATCTGGAACATCGCTGTTGAAATTTCATCATCCGTAAAATCTGAACAGAGCTGGTTATTCGCCTCGGCAGAAATTGATTCAGCGAAAAGCTGAACAACATCATCAGGGACAAGGCTCGGATCCTTTTCAAAAAGTGTCTGAAAATATTCAGTTGCCATTACTTCCATAGTCTGCCGATCTGATGTGACACCACCGTTGGCATCCCGTAGCTTGGTGGTGTTATTTTTCCTAGCGCGCTAAACAGCTCTGCTATGGAAGAATTTTGTATTGCTATCACCTTCCTTCAGCCAACTAATCCGAGATCGCTGCAATCATAACATTTCTTCTCGATAAAGAAGTTCGTTCATTCTATCCGTAAGTTTGCGGGTTTCAGCTACCTCCGCGTTCCTGTTCATAGCATCCCGCAAATCCTTCCTTAGCTTCTCCAGCTCTCGTGTTATATTTCCGAACTTTTTCCTGCTCCAAGTCTGAAGGGAGGTCATGACTTTCCCTAGCGCATTACATACATCCTGCAGATTGGCCTTTGATCCAGCATCGTCCCAGGCTTCCCCTATTAACTCATGCAGCTCAGATTCTCTCTCCCAAAAGATTTCATAATGCATATACTTCTTGGAGCCAGGCCTTGATTGTACTGGCTGTTGAAGATGCAACACAATTGGGCTGTGATCGGAGCACGGCGAAACCAGATGGACAACTCGGGCTTCGGGGAAAATACCGCCGCATCCATCATCTGCCAGCGCCCGGTCCAGGCGGACCTTAACATTCCTGTTACCAGCTCTTCTATTATCATAAGTGAAAGGAACACCTTCAAAACCCAGGTCAGCGACTTGGCAAATTTGTAGGACATCATGAAACGCTTGCATTTGAGATTCCGACCGGCGCACAGCTGATAAATGTTCCACTTGCCATAATGCCTTGTTAAAGTCCCCAATTAGAACCCAAGGCAAATTGGAGGATTGTTTCAAAGCAGTTAACTTACTCCACATGCGATGACGATTTTCGACACGCGGTTCTCCATACACACACGTAAGATGCCAGAGGGGACCATCCACAGAGAGGCGCACGTACACAATTATATAATTCTCATTAACTTCTTTAACTTCCACAGATAAATTCTCATGCCAAAACAAAGCTAAACCACCACTACCACCACCACTACTAACACCCATAAAACCTTTCAGACCTAATCTGACACGAAGACGGCGAACCCGCTCCACTTTTTGTCGAGTCTCACACAGGAACACAAGCTGGGAATTATTCGCTTTAACCAAAGCAGATAGCTCGCGAACTGTCGTGGCATAGATGACATATTATTGTACTTTTAGTTGTTTGATTTAACTAGAGTTTTTTCTTATGAGAATTACAAAGAGATTTTTCATGTTTGATGTTGGCATTGCCGGCGGCACAGTAAATAGCAACGCAGACGGAGGCCTTCGTGGTGAGGCGCCGCGGCCCAGCCACACGGACCGCAGGTGTTAAGAGAGAGAGAGAGAGGCAATAGCGAAATATATGAGCCTAAACGGGGGCCTCAATATGTTGTTCAGGCCCAAGGACCAAGAGTGTTTGATTAATTTGATCCTAAACTTTTTTTTTTGTTCTGTTTTCCCGCATGGAACAATTTTTCGTTCGTCGTGATCATGGGAATTCATTTGCATGGTTGAAATGGGAACTAAACTCCGTTTACTCATTTGGTACTGGAAATCTTAAAAAAGAAAAAAGAATACCTCTTTCATATACATATATGTATACTTTATACACACTTACGTTGATTAAAAAATGGCACACATAAAGAAAACATTCATATTTTCTCAAAAACATGTGCGCAAAGTAGGGTAAGGTGCCGTGAGGCCAAAAAAAGCTAGCAGATTCTTTCTGGAGAATACGCAGCATAACTGCGCTTCACTCCTAAGAACGTAGACAAACACAGTCCGCACATTTTACAAATAAAACATCTGGTGACTGACGTACACCCTTGAATATCAAGTGAAATGTACAGCTGAAGGCAAAGAAAACATGTATAGGACAGTCGTAATTCGCTAATAGGATGTCGACGCTCAGCGTTTGGCGTGCTTTTTGATCTTCAGGTCGGCCAACATGCCCTGAATGGCAGCATTCCAGACACAGTGCATTTGACTGTCCAACAGCAGCAGTTGTACCACGCCGGTGGCCGTAATCAGCGCCAGGGGTAAAAAAAAAAAAAAACAGGCCATCGTCCTCCGCCACCGCCGTCGATGGCGACGGCGGCCAACACCTCATCTGAGCCGGCAACAAAGGCCGACAGAAATGGAGCCAGGGATCAGTACAACCAGGTTGAGCCAAATTCATCACAACAACAGTTGCATAAATGTAAGCGCGGTACGAACAGAAAACGATAGAGGCCGACCATTGTGCGGCTAGCATGCAAAGATCGTTAGTGTGAGGGTCAGGAGACAAGCGTAACAAGGCAGAAAGGCAAACAGTTCAGAGTGTTCAGGTGACATGATTTACGTGCAGTGCCCAGATTTTCTTCTAGCACGTGCTGTCCCCGGCGCGAACGATAGAGACAAACAGTGCAAGCACAATTCTCTTTTTGTCAAATGGCATTATGACAGATCTAAAAGGTGGGATACTGTCAAAGTCTCTGTTTGGCAATTGGCATTATGATGGGATACTGTCAATGGTATTATCAGAGAAGCGACTAATCCCTACTTAGAATATAATTTTGGGAGGTGGTGAGTACAAGGGGATAAAACCCTGGTTGGAGCCTTGGAGGCTTGCTCTTGGCAGCTCTTTGCCAGCTGAGCAACACACCATTCTCTTTATGACAGGTTGTGATGATATCGTTTAGTATAACTGTTTTAAACATTTTAGTGTTTGATAAGTTGTCATTCTTTTAATCTAAGTTGCAAGTGATAACATTATTATGTTACAAAAAATATGCAAATCAATTTATAACCATGTGTAATTTGTTTTGTTTCCCTACGGACTTATAATAAGCAAAAGAACCAGAAATTGAGCACAGTTATATTGTGTTTACGAGTTGGGAGTCATTCTTACAGTCTTTGTAGGTTGAGAATGCCCGTGCAGGCGCTTCTTCCCCAGCCTCAGCGCCACGGTGTTGTGCTGCGGGAAGATGGCTACCGTCCTCATTCACACGCTCCCTGCATGCCACCAAAACATCAATATTGCCACTGTGTCTTAATACTCGCAGTAGAAGACTAGTAGTAGAAGCAGTATACTAGTGCCTACCACAAGTGGAGTTCTTATATAGGGAATCATAGATTTGATCACTCACCACAAGGCAGCCTAACCCTGAGAGTTGTACCTTTCTGGATGCCAGTAGCGTTGATGCCCATTGAGTTGCTGCTGCTGATACACCTGATGTCTGCGCTCAGTTTCAGTGCGGCAGCTCCTCTCAGACCTGAAGAAAGTGCAAAACCAGAATACCAGTTCAAGTCATTTCCTTTTCTTTACCTATAATTTGCATGATTACTTATTTACATGAGCTTCTTATTTGAAAAAAAATACATGTAGCAGCAGAGGCGGTGAGGGTGAGCAGTTCACCCAAGGAGCATCTCTCGAGTCCAGTTTTCACAGCGGATGTCAGACGGGACCTGTTGGCCCCAGCAACAGGTCAAATACTCAAATCCAACAAGATGCTAACTATACTACTGCAGTTACTGTGTAGTGGTGTACTATAACTGTGGCTGCGCCCTGTTAGTGTTGTCATATTGCTTGTGCCGTGTCGTTACCCAAGGTTCGTTGCTTTAGCTTGTGCTTTTTGTTGTATGGGGCTAGCCATCTCACTGGCTAGAACACACTGTTAGACAAACAAGAATTGATCATACATAGGAAGATACATCCTGTGTTAGCTGAGGGTTAAGAAAGTTCAAGATCATTCACTGACATACCCATGTCTCATTGGAGAATTGGTTTTTGCCTCCATTGAAATGGACAGTCGAAAGATTTCTTCGTCTTGGCCTTCATCTTTTTCTTTGATTCTCTCTTAAGTCTTTGAATACCTTTTCTGGCTGATGGTCGTCAGATGATGTTCCAAGGGTCTGTGTACATAAAAGTAAAACATAAAATACCTCCATGCTTAATGATCATGCTCATGGAAGCACTTTGTGCATTGAGTTCTAAAATAACAGAGCAACTCTACAGCATGGTAGAATGTTGACACCCTTCATTGGTAAATGGAACTGAAAGTGACTGGTTCACATACACTTGCATAAATACACTGGGTGAGAAAACTTCGAAGAGATTTGATGATGAGGGGCCCCATGTTCGAGAGAAGAATTCCATTGCCTGCAAAGGAATGATCGGCATATCTGCAGGATGGCAGCATTTTGAACGCCATAATTTCTCTTTACATTGGATTGTTGCATTCTGCACATCAATCGGCAGGTTCTATGCGTGTTTGAACATTAATTAATTAATTGTATTATGTCACAGCACAAACGTTAAGTAATTAACTCAGAAAAGGCCTAAAACCATGCTAAAAGATATAGCATGCTGCAGAAATACGTAGGCACCCAACGCTGATGATGACAATAGTTTAACCTTTCTCAGAATTTATCAGAAGATATTATATTAGATTTAAAGTAGAAGCCAACAACTATGGCCAGGTAGACAGCCAGTTGCCTGCTTGTGTACTATAAATCTAAGACAAGTATGAATGTGAAGAAGCATCACCATTTGACATGACAGTGAATGACATTTTTGGATGGAAGGCATCCCAAACTCCACTTTTCTTCTGAAATGCTCCATAATCACCGGTTTAATCAGGCATCATTGAGAGATATAAGTAACAGAACCAAATAGTTGCAGTGCTGCAGAAAGATCATCCAGACACTGCATATTTATAAGCAGGGGCAAGTTATTGTCGTCCACAAGATGTGATATCAAAAGACTATCTACAGTCTCCTTTCTATGTTTATTGATTACATTTCGTGTAATAAAAAATTCAGTACAAAACAATCGCTAGAGAACAATATCAATTATTGAATCAAAAGTAAAGCATAATTGACTGTACATATACAGAATGATTAGAGAACTCTGAACTGTGTTTAGATAAGACAATGTTTCACATGTTAAAATTGAAACTATATGTAGTATTTCCACTTTCTTATATTGTGTCGCGACTTCCCTCCTGAACAGTGTGCCTATCAAAATACTTTTTACATTCCCCTCTTAAAACAAGGATATGACCCTACCTCTTTCAAAAAAAAAAAGAGAGATGACCCTACTAGTGGCAAGTTGACCACACATGAACATAGAGCATACTCCCTCCGTTTTTATATATATGACATCAAATAAAAGAAAACGGAGGGAGTATATGGTATGCGATTTGCATGTCTGGAGAAGTGGTTTATGTGACCATATGATATATGTCGACTTATCCACTAGCTTCAACAAATATGATTCACATGGCAGAGAGAATTATCCTGATACCAGAAGAAAGGATTGGAATTGACTAATTAATTACTCCCTCCATTCCACATTGAAGAGGTTCTTGCCTCTTTATCTCTTGTGTAGACCACTTATATGTATTTGAATCTAGACAAATATATGAAGCACATACATGAATCAATTTATGGATCTATTTAAAACCTAAAACACTTTGCAATGTGTAAGGGAGGAAATATTACTTTTTTTTAGGGAATGCGCAAAAGCATTGCGCATCATTTGTATTAAGATTGAGGTATAGAATTGTTTGCCAGAAGCCGTGGCGGGCTTACAAAGAGTTATATCTCCCAACCGATTTAACGACCATCAGCACTAACTGAAGCCTACAAAAGTGCCGGCCACCCGGCCATGAAATATTACTTTTTCATACGAGTGACTAGGCAAAACTAAGATAAGAGCAAAACCACAGCAAGGTATCAGTCGAAATCTTAGCTAACAGTTCTTCCCAGCGTGCTACATGGTTCATCTGCAGCCTGGTTGAAGCTTGAAACCACAAGGAACTAGCAACACAACAGTACCTGCCCAGTCGCATATAGCCGCCGCCGCCGAAGATCGCAGCCGGTTGATGCATAGGCGACGGAGGAGCCGGCGGGTGCCGCCGCCGCCGATTGGGGATTCCTCTCGTCGCCGTCGGTGGTGGGAGTGGGAAGTGTCTCTCGGCAGTAGGCCTTGTGGGCTTGGTGTTCGATGCCAACCCATTTCGGCCCATCTATCTTGGTCGGCCAATTAAACGGCGAGTTTTTTTTTTCCTTTTTTTTTTCTTTTTCGCCCCGACGAATCCGATCCGACTCTTCTAGAACTTTCCGAGGCGAAGAACCCTGAGCGCGGTGACCGTAGGCGGCCGCCGCGGCAGCAATGGCGCTGCCCTTCGACGAGTTCGGCCGGCCGTCTGTCATCCTCCTCGTTGAGCAGGAGAAGAAGACGCGGCTGCCCGCGGGGGGGGAGGGTCGACGCGCAGAAGGCCAATGTCGCCGCCGGCGAGGCCGTGGCGCGCATCCAACGACGGCGAGGCGACCATCAGTAACCTCCCGACTCCGGCGAACATCCTCTCTCGTCTTCCCTGTTTGCTCTATTCTTTTGGGTGGATTGCTTCCAGGGGATCTGGACATGGCGGTGGTTTGCTTTGAATCTTAGGGGTTTTTGCTGAGATTAGTATGCTCGTTTGATTGTTGCTTCCGCTGGAATAATATATGTATGAATGTAGCCCATTATTTTGGTCGATGCAGTTAGTGCACTGATTCGTAATAGAACTTGTAGTAGCCTTTTACTTCTGCTTTGGTGAGAAAATGTGGCCCCTAAAGAGTAATATCTGTTTAATGGATCAGTTTTTGTCATATATGTGTAGATTTGGGGATCTGGGTTTGTTGTTTTAGCAGTTGATTGTAGGTTTATGCTATGCAAATTATTTCAAGTGAAGAGTGTTTCTATGTACAGTTGTTGATCCATTTACTGATTGAAGAACTTAACCTATGAACTGACTGCAAATGATGGAGCAGCGATACTGGAGCAAGTGGATGTTGATAAGCAAATGCTATGCTGATTGTGGAGCTCTCCTGCAATCAAGATTATGGAATTGGGGATGGTACTTTTAGAGCAAGTGGGGATGAACGTGGTATTACCCAATTAGGATCACTGAAGGTTAGGAAATTGCCTCAAGGATAGCTCTTGATCATTTCAAACACATCTCCCGAAATTTTGAGTTCAGTACTACAAACATATATATATAGCCTTTGGTGCAGACCTGTAGGACAGCCCTATCATGAAATATGCAAGTCACACGATATTCTGTTTTTAAGTTGTCAATTTTATTCACTCTCAAATTGGCCCACAGTGACATTTTTCTTCTAGTTTATGATCTATGACATTTAGTGGCATCATGATTTGTAGATTTGATGTTTGTGTCTTTAATTACTCTGCTCTAGTAGGCTGGATTAGTTATTGAGAAGTCGTTTGTAACCACAAAGCATTGGATGCTTTTAATTGATTGAACATTGTGCAAATTTCAGAGCAGTGACTATTTTTGTTCATGGCAATATATTGAAATATATATGTCTCTGCCTTCATGGTTAAATATGCACATTATCTTGATATGCTTTGTTGAGTCGTTCATTATTTAAACTCTACCCTATCATTATCTTTATATGCTTTGTTCAATCAAGTTTTTTCTTTTGGGTACTTTCACCCCATTATTGGTGAATCTGACCAAGACACCTTGTACTAACTGTTAGTGGAATTTAGCTCTATGGTGGTTTGACCATTCTGCATTGATTTTGCAGGCAACAAAATGATGATTGAGGAGACCAAGCGAAGTGTTCACGATGATCTTTGTGCGGCAAGCAATCTGATTTGTATGAACTCCATTATTTATGGTGGTAGCTCAGCTCAGTTATCGTGCTCAATTGCTGTTAAGACTGCAGCAGATCCTTGTGCGTTCTCGAGAAAAAATAAGCTGAAGCAGATTGACAGCCTGGAGTTGATCAAGTAATTACTGAATATGAACATTTAAGTTACAAAATGAATGCAATGCATGCCCATCATCTGATTGTGTCTCTGTTCTTCCAATCTTAATAAAATTTGGTCGGCCAATCCTTCGGCCAACCCGGCAAAAAATTGTGTCTCTGTTCCTGTAGTATGCTATCATTGTCTGATACCTAAAAACCGTACCTGCGGGTCTCCTCGCATGCGGCTCACGCCATTTGAGGTGTGTTGGATGGGATTCCACTAGCCTTAGACTAAAACAGTGATTTTCCACCTGTCGGTACGTTGGCTCCAGCAAATTCTCAGCAACTGAAGGTATTGCTTTTTTGTAACTCTAACTATATTCTATTGCTTTAGTTATAGTCGTTGCTAGTTATTGACTATATTCGCATCAGTTCCCTTTTAGTCCGATTAAGTCGCTGCACTCCTAGTATGTGTTGGGCTTATGAAAAAAAAATGCTTCATATGCCATCAACTCAACCAGCGCATGCACCTACCATATGTTAGTTAATCTGGGAGCATAACAAGAAAATGTATAGAATGCTAGTATATGATATAGAAAGAATCCTCTAGTTGTAGAATGATATGTTAAGGAACCTACGTTCTTTTTATCGTATAGCACCTTGCACATCAGTTCGTTTGAAGCATTGTATAGCACTTTGGGTAACTTGAGCCTCTGACTACCCTTTTAGGACAGCAATCCTCATTGCAACGGACTGCAATGACACTGGGGCAAAACAACATGAGAGAACAAAACATTTTTGAAACTCTTGAGTGGCAAGCAGCAGCAAATCTTTTTGGCAACGCAGGTAGTGACCGGTGAAGATGATTCTTAAGATTGATGACGTTGTCATGCCGTCTGACTACTGATGATGCCTTGAAGAAACAAGCGAACAATTAAACTAGGTGGCAAGTTTCCCTGACAAAAATCTGTTGAATCAAATCTTGCCCTTAAAATTCTGTCTTGGCTATTCTTTCAAAAGGAAGAAGAAGAAGACAAAGAACAGCCTTGGCTGGTCTCTTGTTTTGTCTTGCTGCCACCTGCCAAATCCCTTCGTTTCAGCCTGTGCGTACAGTCGCATGACAAACATCAGAAGTCGTCAAGTCCCATCTGAATTAGTGTAGCATTTGGATATGATTGATGCTATATTGCTATGTGAGCTGAACACATGTCATACTTTTACTAGTTGCACAAGGTAGGAGCTCTATTTTGCCTGCTTGCAATATGTTTCTTTTTTACTTCTATTTGTGAGGAATTAAGTTTTTTTTTTACTTCTATTTACTAGTGAGCACAAGGTAGGAGCTCTATTTTGCCTGCTCTACTTTTTTTTAATTAAAGTTTGCTTATCTAGAGAACATGGAAAGTGATGTTAAGAAAACTATAATTTGTACTATACATTTGTTTATGTTTTTCCTGTATATTAAGTACTCAGACCACATACATTGCATGTACAGGGTGATGCAGCATGGTAAGAAAACCAAGGGCCATTTTGCTCGGCTCTAATCAATCAACATTTGGCATGCTTGAGCTCTCGATCAGATAGCATGCTCTCGATGGAAGCCTTCCAGACCTTGCAGTGCACCTGGTTGTCCAGCAGCAGCTGCACCGTCCCTGCAGCTGTGCCCAGCGCCAACGGGTAGAACTTCCGGCCATCCACCACCGCGTTGCCACAGCCCGAGACAGTCAATACCTCATCTGGACCAGTACAAACAGCAGGATTCAGGCAAGCAGAACGGAGATCAATACAATTGTGGCAGGCATTATGTTAGCTGGAGCATGCAGGTAAATGTTGTCAATCATTACAGTGCTGGTATGTCATGAACGCCCCATGAAGCCGCTTCTTCCCCAGCCTCAGAGTCACCGTGCCGCGCTCCGGGAAGACGGCCACCGTCCTGAGCCGCAACCTCCCTGCAATCCCACCCAAACACACTCAATATCATATTATTATCACTAACTTGCTGCATCATGCTCGATGCTGGATCCTAGGAGGCTAGGAGCTTTCTTTTTTAACAAGAATGTGACTGTGAACCCATTTCTATTAGCATAGCTTTAGATAGATCCTAGGAACTAGTACTTTAATAGATATAATCTCTTTGGAGTACTATATAACTTCATTTTCAACAAACTATTACTATCTTCTTTTAGTTTTAGGCGAAGGAAAACTCATAGGACTTAGGAGCAGTACTATCTTAGTACTCCTCATAGACTTAGACTCTTGATACTTGTACTAGTGCATAACAATGTAGTACTACTACTAGTACTGATGCTATTTTCTAAGGTACTAATATCATTGGTTTGGTCTCTCACCACAAGGCAGGCAAACCCTGAGAATTGTGCCTTTCTGAATGCTAGTAGCCGTGTTGGTGCTCATCATCATGGAGTTGTTGCTGCTGCTGCTGCTAATCCCCCTGCTGACATCTGCCCTCAGCTTCAGCACAGCTGCTCCTCTCAGACCTATAAGGGAAAAAAAAACATGTAGAGTACAAGTTCAGTATCATAGCATCAATGAACTTGCAGCTTTGATCACTTTATCTGATTAACTTGCTCCACTGAAGTTTTTTCTTACATGTGGCAGCGGTGGCAGTGAGAGTGAGCAACTCGGTGGGGGAGCGGCTGTCGAGGCCGGCCTTCACGGCGGAGGTGATGCGGGACCTGTCGGCGCCGGCCGATTCCGCGGACTCGGCGCAGACGGTGGCCACCAGAGTGGCGGCGGAGGCGAGCACCGTGCTCAGCTTCCTGTCGGCTATTCCGGCGCCGGTGCTGTTCCTCAGCTCGCAGGCCGACACGACGCCGGCGATGGCAGCGGCGAGCTGGGCCACCGAGACGGCGGCGTGGGCCTGCGCCGTGTGCAGCCGGAGCTCGTCGCGTCTCTTCCTCCTCCGGCCTCCGGTGATGGGGATGCTGTCCATCAAGTATCCTCTCAGAATTGCCCTCATGTGTCCCATGTTGAGCTGCTCATTTTTCAGTGGAAACCAAAGCATTTTCATCAGTTCACTTCACTTCACTGTGCCAAATCCGACAAAGCATCAATGGCCTTCCTTGAAAAGAAAATCTGACAAAGTACTAATTTTAGAGTACAGTGCAAATGCACAGAATTTTCCCCGGTTTCTGCCGAGGTTTTCTGCAGAAATTGTTGCCACATCTCCCTGTGCTACGTATGTGCTTACCCAGGTGGGTTGGTTTGGCTTATTTTTGCGCTGTCCTGATCTAGACTTCCCATTGGCTAGAATTCCCTGTCAGGTAAAGCAAGAAATTGATCATTAGCAAGAATAATTCGCTAATACTGTAATGGTTTCAAACCTTGGACTATTTGTGTGTCTCACCCATGTCTGGTTGAACAGCTGGGTTCTACCTCCATCAAATCGAACCGTGTCGCCATGCGCCTCATCGTCTTCATCTCCTATCATCTCGTCTTCCTGATGGCCTACTGGTGATGTGCCCAGGCTCTAAGTTCAGGCAAAAAGAAACATCAAAATTAATGGAATTAATTTAGCTGATGATGATTTTACTGAAATTGTAACGTATGATTAAACATAAATCAGAATGGCATAAATAAAATAAATTTTAGCTCATGATTTAACTGAAACAGTACCATATGTAAAACATGAATTAGAACGGCAAAACCAAAAATAAGAATTAATTTAGCTGATGATTTAACAGTAATAACATGTATAAAACATGAATTAGAGTGAGATGCTTTGGTTTATATTTTAATTGGAGAATATTTGTATGTATGTCGACATCCTTGATATGTTGGTGGTAATTGGAGCTATAATCGATGTGGTCCAAGTACATATGTGTATATAAACATACACTGGGAGAGAGGATTTGGAAGAGATCCGAGGAGGAGGGGCTCCATGTCCGAGAGAGAAACTCCATTGCTTGCTCAGGAATGACCGGCATCTCTGCAGGATGGCAGCATTTTGGACGCCGTGATTTCTCCTTGCTACATCGGTTTCCCGCCTTCTGCGCATCGATCTGCGTGCTCTCTGCCTGTTTGAACATTCAGCAAACCACCATGCTAGATTAAGTCAATCAACAAGCTGAATATATATGTGTTGAAGTTATAGTTCAGGCACCAAGTTGATCACAGCTATAGCTCAGATTTTATCTGAACTTTTGTCATAAACATGTTTGCAGATACTTATGCCAAATTTATGTAGTGTTATATTAGCCTTAGCAGACATGTAGGACGGTCGCTTTGCATTAAAAATGAACTAGAAAAAAAAATCTTTAACGCAAAAGATTTGCAAAAGCATCACCATTTGACATGACAGAGAATGGCATCTCTGCAGGGAAGCCATCCCAAACTCCACTCCTTTCTTGAGATTCTCCATTTAGCAGTACACTGCTCAGATTAAATGAAATCAATCTGTGTTGAGAAATATGAAAGAATCGAGTGCTTGATAAAGGTGCAATGAGAACTAGTGAGAAGATATAGTCATGTCATTGCCTAAGTATGTTTTTAAGAATGACACTCCCTATTTATAGTGGTCTGATCTTTCGAAGAGGAAATAAATTGTAGTGATGATCTCCCTAAGTTATTGTCGTCCACTAATTGTGATATCAAAAGCCTACCTACAGTATAACTCCTCAACTGTTTAGCGATTCGTCTTTCTTACTATGGACAATACGCTAGGAAACAACAACTAGAGAACAATAGCAATTATTGGTTTGGTTTTAAAGCATTGCCCTATTAACTGTGCATACTGAATGATTTCAGGAAGTTCGTTTCAGGTGAGATGAACCACTGCCATGAAATAAACATGGAAGCTCCAAAGAGCTACAGTTAGTATTCCTGGCATTTTCATTTGTGATGCCTGATCATTATCACTGAAACTGTGCAAGGTCTAAAACACAGATACCATAAACTAACAGCCATGAATAGCTAGACAGAGTTTCATAGAGAAAGAAGCAAAGTTAATCTAGGGACATAAAGAAACTCGAGTAGTTAGAACAAGAGAGAGTAACTAGCCTAAAGATCATTATCTAAAAAAAATTTAGCCTGCAGACAAACACTTCAGAGAAAGACCTTACCTTAGAAGGAAGTCCTGGATGCACTGATGTTGTGACACCTGCATGGGTAGAGGTCTTTATATGGAGGAAACATTACCAAAAAAGCAGAAGCATGCGGCTTTTACAATGCATTAGCAGTCAGATCATACGGATTCAGTATTATAATTTTGCCATCCCCACGCAATCTTTCTCCTCTCTACTATAATCCTAATGGTTTTAGTTACAATATCGTTTTTAGACTAGTCTTTCCACTTCAGGACTTGTGCTGCTCATGTTGATTAGTAAAGTGTGAGATGGAGCAGGTGCACTATGCTTATTTGGAATGGATCTTCTCAAAGATTGAACTGATGCAATGTGGATGAGATCGAGGAGATGGTCCAGCTAATTGCAATTTGGCATGGTTTATGATTACCACTTATGGCGCGTGACTATGCAAAATATGCACTACATCTTGCTTATCTGAAGAAGAAAGTAACAAATGGAAGCTTGTGCACTAACAACAATTTCTCTGAACAGTGAACTGACCATGAGAAATTACTCGCCAGATAGGAAGAGATAATAATGATTGTATTGCCGAACGAACAAAGGATTAGCAGTGATTGGAAATGATTGTGTAGCCAAAAGATGAAAAAAAGAGAGAGATAGAAACAATAACGACAGCTTTAGCAGAAAGCAAACCAGCAGCTAATACTTTTCAATGTACTGATGCCGGTACCCTGAGTGGAAAAAAAAACGTACTGTCAATTTGACACTACATGTGCAATGTTGATTTTTGAATTAGGGATCAATCACATGCTGCTTATCCCTAATCGACACGTCTCTAATCACGCATCTCAATCGTCCAGCTCTTTGTCAACACAAGAGAACGAATGACAGCAGCTGACAGACTTGAAACAGAACGGCATGGCATCAGAGAGTTCAGAGAGAAGAAGACATGGATCAGATGCTATACCTTTTGGCTGAGAATTCAGTAAAGACGATGAAATCAGCTTGGAGGAAGGCAGGACCAGCAGGCAGCTTGATCACATTCATAAGGCGAATGCTAATAACAACAATAATTACTAATTTCTGTCTTAATCGCTGGATTTAAGGCACGTATTCCTGATGGCCGTTGCAGAGATAGTCAGAGATATGGGCCCACATTGCCAGGACACCTGGACCGCTCTATTGTCATCTACTTATGACTACTGAATACTGACCACTATCTGCTTGGATCAAGGCCAGATCATCCGGCTCAATTCAATTCTATAATGAAGTATGCTTATCCTTGTAATCCTCGCATTAAGTATTTTTAGGGGCTCTGTTGCAGATCACCTGGTTACCAGAAATGGAAACAGTCAAACGAAAACGCATGATGTAACCATTGTAGGATAGAGCACCGAGGCTGGTTTTGCAGAGTCCAAGGTTTCGGTCCATGACGGCTTGCTGCAGCAAGGAATTTGGTTCAGCATGAAGAGGGACTATGCCTTTCAAGTTTCAGCACCTTCATGTTATAGTTATAAACACAGTTGCACTGCGTTGAGATTTGCATTGTGGAGCACTTAACATTCTAGAGGCTATGTTATTCTAAGATTCCTGGGATGGCAGATTCATGTTCTGTTTTCGAGATTCAGAGTTTCAGAACACGCTCAAATCCTTACCCTCTATACAAGTCTCCATACGTTCATATTATCGCAACACATCTAACTAATTTTTTTCAAATTTTTATATAAGTATTTGGGCCGCATGTAAAACCTAGGTGTATATACACCTAGGTTCTAAAATGAGTTTCCCCAAAAGGTGCCCAAGTGTCCATTACCAGGACAAGAAAATCTTGCATCAACAGTTAAAGACAGGAAAAAGGTTGCAATGTAATATAGCAGTGGTTTGTTACTAAAAGACATATCATGAGCTTCTTACTTCATACCACGAAACATACAGTAATTTCAGTTCTCTACATCATCTTGCTAGATAAATGTAGGCTGTGTCATAATCTGGGGGAATTTCAGATTGTTGCTCAACACAATTTAGCAGTACACACACGTATGCGTGACAAAATGGGCCTGGGCCTAATGGGCCATAAACCAATAATTTCCCGAGACGTTTTTTCAAGAAGATGTAGTACCAAATTCAACCGATAAACTTCTCATTTCAATATAGTCATTTTCCTGCAGCTGTCGGCTCCATGAAACCATGTAAATAGATAATACAGTTATTCACAGATGGTGATCAATTGACTAAATCAATGTCTGAGGAAGTGTTCTGACTTCTGAGTTCTGACCCCCAATCTAGAAATCAACTTTATTTTGTTAGAATAGACAGATGTATAACTATTCCAGTATCCCAGTTCTTTAATGAATCTCCAGAATTCCATTGCTCCATCTGTAAAAAAAAATAATTCAGACTTGCTCGACTGCAACTGCAGGTTTTAACTCGTCAAGTATAGCAAGTAGTTTAGGGTCCTGGAAATCTTTTATCAGCAGGCTTGCTCCTGCATCGTTTAGAACCTTCTCTGGATTCCTAGTTGTCAGACCAACTACAGGAACATTTGCAGCTACACCGGCTCGAATCCCTGAAGCAGAGTCCTTGACAAATGACAAGGATGATGAAGACCATATTAATATAACACAGATATATTTGATGACAAAACGGAAGGTAATTATTTTGGACAAAAGTACAGAAATTCATGGTACCTCAAATATGAATGTGTGATCAGGTGATGCATCAATAAGCTCAAGAGCCTTGAGGTAAGGATCAGGAAATGGCTTGGCTCGGTCACACTCGCTCCCGATGACAAGCACCGGGAAGAAATCAGTGAGCCCAAGGAGTGATAGCATGAGCTCTGCATTTGATCTTGGAGCATTTGTTACTGCGGCGCGCTTCAGTTTGTGGGCGTCTATCCATCTGCACAGATCATGCAGGCCATCCACTGCCTTCAACTGTTCTGGAGCCAACCTGAATAGTTTTCAGCTTCAGGCTATCAGTATGAACTAAACAGCACTATGGCCATTCAACCTAGTTGTGTTCAATATTTGTAAACCAATACTGCAAGTGGAACTAAATATAGATGTGTCATTAGCACTAACTAACGTCTTGTGTTGAAAATTGGAGAGCACTGATACCGACATACGGCTAGTTCTGAAAGCGAATTAGTACTGTACTATGTTATGTTAGAAAAATTCAGAGTTTTCAGTGCATTGGCATTAGCATTGAATTCAACAGCAGGAAAAATGATAGCTACAACTAATAAATTGTTCTGTCAAGACAGAAGCATAAGAATATTATTAATTAATAAATCTTCCATAAAGTAAAAAAATGCTATAGCACGGAAGAAGATGAGAAAGTGGTTTCGAAGTAACATACTTTCTGAAGAATGCTTCCTTGTCATCCATGAACTTCATTGCCTTGTCATGATCCAAATCCGGGAACAAGGCCCTTGCGAGGTCATCGTTGTGCCCCCCGCTGATATTCGCGCTGTAGAACTCCTCCGTGATGGGGACGCCATTGTTGAAACCAACCTAAATCATGGGTGGTTTTACACATGGAAACACAAAGTTCAGAGTTGCTGACGAGTATCAATCAGAGGAGCAGAAGGTAATGGGGAGCCATGAGAAAGATAATTAATGGAGATAGTACCTGCTGCAGCAGGTCACGGAAAGCGCAGAAATGGATGGGATCAGAGTCGCAGAGGGTGCCATCGATGTCAAACAGGATTGCTTCCAATGGAGCGAGCTTTGGCAGAGTGTTATTACTGCTTCAGAGTTCAGACAAAGAGAGGAGTATTCATCAGTATATGTTTCATTCAGTGTCTCTGGTTTCAGAACAGCATGAACTGAGCAGCAAATGGATAAATGCAAAACGGAGAATCAAATTCAGTAGTGACGTCGCCATGTCCATCAGATTAAGTACCAAAATCTGGATGAGATGAACAAGCAACCAACCAGCTGATTATCACTCACTGACTCACTCACCTGGCGATGGCTGCCATGTTCGTCGGGACAGCTGCGCTCCTCAAACAAGTGCTCGTCTTCCTTCCTTTAAAATTCTTTCCTTGCAAAGATGCTGCTGCTGCTCCAACGTGAAGAGGAAGAGACGGTGCAAATGGAGACATAAAAAGAGATGCAAAGCAGCAGGGAGAGAGAAATATGGCAAATTGGCGATGCCCGAATTGGATTCGTCGTCCAGAACAGATGTCAGTAGAAAGACGAGTGGCGAGGAGGCTGCAGGAGCTGCCTGCAACGGCGGAGGAATGGAGCACCGCGCACACGTCTGCGCTGACGTACGTACGTGTGGCTGAGAGCAAGCCAACGGATAGTCAAAAGGGAACACATGTGATAGAACTAGAGCTAGACTAGTGCTTTTGGTGCTGTAGATTCGTGACACGGGCATATGCTTTCTTTGACACTCGATGGATACGGTCAAATGGCCGTCTTTCCAAGAAAATTCATGACTATGGGTATGATACGGTAGGTTTAGAGAATTAGAGGAGGCGAGGAGCAGTGAGCACCCCTGTCCCTGTTCTAACTTAGTCTCTGTTCTCTCTCGTTTACAGTCTCTTCTTGCTTAACACTTAACACAAACATGATTTGTTTACTGTATTTTGTAGAAATAAAATTATAAAAATATTCAAAACAATCGATAATATAGACTTAGCAGTCTCCGGGTTTTAATGTTTGACGTTGTTGACTTAAAGTGAATGTTTGATCATCCGTCTTATTCAAAAAATTTATCCCAATGTTATTTATTGTTTAAACATAACTTGTATTTATAAATATTTGTATAAATTTTTTAATAAGACGAATGGTCAAACGTGCGCTAAAAAGTCAATGGAATCAAACATTAAAAACTAGAGAGAGTAGTATATAATTATCATTGCACAAACATGCAAATATAAATTCAACTCATATACAAGTTGTAAAAAACAAATTAATTTGTGCTTTTACCACTCGTAGAATCTGAATTTAAACTCGCCAAGAATACTCTTAATTCTCATTGACACACAAGAATTTAAGCTTGCATGTTCATAAAAACAATATACTGCATGCTTGCATGTGCGAGGGAGGAGGCGGAGGGGAGGGATGGAGGGAGAGGACAGGTGGGACCCGTAAAAAATAGAAATATGTGTCATGTAGCTCATCCATTAAAAGACTTATCTATAAAGCTTGCAATAGCTGATATGGACAAGATTATAGAGAGCAAGCTCTCTATACTACTACGGCTGCACTTAGAGCATTCGTTACTTCGGCACGCTTCAGTTTGTGGGCTTCTATCCATCTGCGCAGATCATGTAGGCTATCTAGTGCCTTCAACTGTTCTGGAGCCATCCTGCTGTCCTGCATAGTTTTCAGCTTCAGGTAAGCATGATGAACTAAACAGCACAATGGCCATTTTGCATTGAACTAGTTGTATTTGTAAAACAATACTGGAATTGGAATTGACTAACGTCTTGTTTTAAAATTTGAGAACACCTAAGACTATTTGCGACAAATTGCCACTTCTGAGGCCATGTTTAATGTAGTATAGTCCATTATCTAAAAGAATATGTTATATTTCCACGCTCCCAACCCCTACATTAAAATTTAGAAGAATTTTTTGTAGTGTTAATTAGATGAATTTCAATTTCTACTTTCTACTACTGCGCTACTTTTCTATCCTAAAATATACTCCCTCCGAATCAATATATACGACGCCGGTTAGCTCAAATTTGAGTAATCGACGTCAAATAAAAACAATCGGAGGTAGTATGAGTGAATGGCGTTTGTTTTATTAGAAAATTTTAAATAGAATATGCAAAATTATATACTATGATTAATTAATAACAAATTGAACCATAGCAAAATAATTACTACAGTTGTACTAATTATGTAAATTTTGATTAGTCAAACGGTTAAGCGTAGCTCAAAAATCAATGGCGCCATATATTTTATTTTAGGAGTTACTACTCTAGAACAAGGGTTTACCATGCCGGCATGCCGCTAGCGGTTATCATAGTTACCGCGGTAACTGTTCCCTTGCCATGGCATGATACCGCGGTAACTGTGACATGGTTTGTCGAAACTTATCAAATTCATTTAAAATTTAGAAAAAAATAATGAATTCTTCGTGATTTGCCGGCGGTTATCCTGCGGTTAGTGCCATCGGCGAGCGGGAGGGGGTGGCTGGGGCCTGGGGGAAGGTGAACTCTTCTCGAGAAATCAACTGATATTTCAAAAAAAAAAAAAACTGACAAAAAAAGTCAATGTATCTTAAAAATGAACGGCGTCATGGTCATGGATGATGATGGGAGTATTTCGTTTTCAGGCCCAACACTGAGACAAAAAAAAAGGCCCAATAAAACAAGTAATGGGCCACATCCACGGATCCCGACCTCGTCTTTCATTTCACTCCCCCTCGTCGTCTCCGGCGATGGCGTCCCGCCGGCTCGTCGCCTCCCTCTTCCGGTCCGCCGCGGCGCCGCGGCCCCCGTCTACGCCGCCCCTCTTAAACCGCGCCGCCGCCTACTCCTCGTCCGCCGCCGGCGGGGGCCAGGTGCGTATTCTGGTCTCTCGCCTTCCTATTCACCTTCCGTGCGGAGACAATGGCGACCAGGGAGGTCGGATCTGGTTCAGATTTGGAGGCTGCGACGGCGGGCTTCAAGATGTGCCGGAGGGGTCGGAGCTCAACCCTCCTCCCTCTCTTCAACAGCGACGAAGCCAGCCGCTATTCCACTCTCCCTCTTCTTTTCTTTTTCTTCACCGGTTAATTATCCTAGTGGTGTATTCAAGGTTGA
The DNA here is from genome assembly GCA_000325765.3 of Leersia perrieri. Taxonomy (NCBI): domain Eukaryota; kingdom Viridiplantae; phylum Streptophyta; class Magnoliopsida; order Poales; family Poaceae; genus Leersia; species Leersia perrieri. The sequence continues at coordinate 15,079,342 of CM002477.1, forward strand.
TTAATCAGAGCACTGTCCACACTGTGATGATTCATCACATTTTTTTTTAATTTCTTATTTACTGATTCACCCGTAGCATGCAGTATATTTCATTAAAAGTTTAACCGGCCAGATATTTGCCATGATTTTGTTCATCCATATGATATCTGTAGAGGTAAACCTCACCCAACCAAATGAAGAGGTAATCACACTCAAATTCGTACATACAACGAAACAATGTATCTTTTAAACCGTATCTCTCATACAAACAACCAAACAAAATCTCATGCCAACCAGGCTAGATGAATACAACCAACCAAACAGCTGCATGTGTATCTCTATAATCAGGCTCATTTCACCCTGAATGAGGGAGATGGGCCAGGCTAGGCAGATACAAATATTGTCATCGATGTATGCATGCGCACATATACACAGTATTCTTGAAATCTTGATGATGATGATGATATCCCCAAGCATGCTAGATTTTTTTTTTCATCTTAGTTGTAATTTCTTAAGATTTATATTGTTCTGCATTTCTTTTCATTCAATTTTTTGACCTTTTCTACTCAATGATAAGAATGGGTCATATCCTAGTCTCCTAGTAGTATGTTTCTGCGTAGACACTATTTCCGTGTTGCTAGTGTTAGAAACCCAGCTGAATCAAATCATTGGCGGATACCAGGTGCTCTTAGAGATTTTGCTCAACTCAGATTATCTGCCTGATTTTATCTTTCATTCATCATGTGGAATACCGATATTATGGTGCCTTGTTATATCTATCATGTAATGCTGAGATCAAATTCATCAATCACTGAAATCTCAGAATTTTTTACAAGATCAATTTTGTCTGTCCGTCCAGGATTTCCCGCTTCCTGGGTCTGAAGCTGCTCCACGTCCGGGTCTGTTCGCTGGGACCATGGATAGACGTCAGCCTTCATACGGAGACCATCTCATGGAGTCACAGCAGCTGCGTCAAGACTATGGTGTTAGGAGACAGTTTGATATTCACGGCACAAATTTTGGTGCCGCAATGTGAGTAAGCGAATGATATATCCATGTGCTCATATAATTACTGTATTCCATTTTCTGCTGATTGCTCATTCTGCCGCATTCTGAATTGACATAAAGGCCCAAGATACCTGGTGGTGAGAGATCTTCCTACTTCGGGTTTGGTAACTCATCACGTTACCTTGACGAACACAAACAATTGTTGGTGAAAGGAAAGAGAGATTTCGTCCATGTCTTGCTGAAGAAAAAGAAGACCTTTGTGACCGTGACGGACGTTATGGGTAACAAAAAGACAGGGGCCTCAGCAGGTTCTTTGGAGGATAGGAAAGGGCGTGCTCGTCTTTCCAAATATGCTGCTGAAGCAACCGCGGAACATGTTGGGCGAGCTGCCAAGAAGATGGGTATAAAATCCGTCGTCATGAAAGTGAAAGGAGCTGCATTTTTCAGTAAGAAGAAGAAAGTGATTTTGAGCTTCAGAGAAGGTTTTCGGGGTGAAAGGGTAAGGGAGCAATCTCCTGTTGTGTTCATCCACGATGTCACCCAGCTTCCACATAATGGATGCCGACTCCGCAAACAACGCCGGGTTTAGGTCTCAGCGAACTGGAATCGAAGCTGAATCAAGAGGAGTCGAAGCATTGAAAGGTTATCTGAAAACTCTTTTGAAGTTTACGGTGCTGTTGGTCTGGTTGGCCAAAGACAATAGTACTGTTTCTCTTGACTCAGCTTCTTAAAATTGATTTCTGTATGAAGACTTATGTTAGTCAGTGAGTTAGTTATAGGCAATTCCACCACACTTTTGTTTATCAAATTGCTGATACGGGATTGAAATCCCAACCTTTTATGGTATGTTATGAATTATGAGGAACATATTATTGATTGTCCTTCAATAAGTAGCAAAGCACTGCCCCCTTTTTCTTGCAACAGTTTGCAGTTGCCCATTATGTACTCTCATGATGCAAACAAAAGGTGTGAAGATGTAGCATGATACCAATTGTATAGAAAACAAAACACGACTAGAGAAGAAGCAAAAGGTGAATATAAATAAATACCCCAATTGTGCCAGATTCTGTGAATTCTCCATCTTATGTTCAGTGCCTGCCTGAACAAAGCTGCACTCTGAACAAGATTGCTTGGAACTGAACAATATTAGGCCCATTAATTAGTTATAAGATTAGGCCCATTAAGATAAGCAAAAGGAGAAAAAAGGCCCAACGAAGTGAGATACTGATACGGCCCACGAACCGAGCAACCATATCCTCACGAAAAATCCCCCACGCTCTCTCTCTCCTCCTCGCCATGGCGACGCTCGCGCGGTGGCATCCGCCGCCGCCGCCGCCGCCGGCGGCGGCGTCGGCTAGGCGCGTGTCCTTTCTGTCGGAGAACGGAAGGCCGCGGAGGCACCGGGCCGCTACTATCACCCCGCGCGCGTTCGGCGGCGGCGGCTCTGACTTCGACGGGTTCATGCGGCGGGCGTGGCGCGGCGCGAACGCCGGCGCCGAGCGGCTCGCGTTCGAGGTGCGGCAGACGGCGCAGAGGCTGGACGGGAGGTTCTCGATATCGAGGCGGCTGGCCGAGGCCGCGCGCGCCGCCCGGGCACGCGCCGTCGAGATCGACGCCGAGCTCGGGATCGGCCGGCGGTGGCGGTCCTTCTCCGTGGACTTCTCCCGAAACTGGCCAAGGGTTGCGATCCTCTTCTCCCGCGTCACCATTTGGTTTAATTCGTATCGTATTGCCTTTTGATTTGGGATTAATTTGTGGCTGATTTGGGTTTTGCTGTGCAGTATAGAAGGGAGCTGACTGACTTCATGGCGACGCCTATTGGGAGAGCTTTGACTGTGAGTTCTAGTGGCTTCAATTAGCTCTGATAACTTCCTGACTTAATTCTAGTTTAAATTTCCATACTTGATCATATTGGTCTCAGCTTGTAACTGGAATGTGTTACAAGTAGCTCATTTCATGTTTGCATCTGATACAACTATTTGTATCAGTTCCTATAATTTGAGATAGTTTAAGAACACTCAGTTACTTGGTGCGCCTTATTGACTGCAATACCACAAACAGTTGATTGGCATCCTTGCAATTATCGGCCTTGTTCGGAGTAACTAGCTGCTACAGTGATCAGCCAGCAGTTTCTTGACTCCGTCCACTGCTGCACTGCAGCCGAACAACCCAGCACGCTGCAGCATGGCTTACTGAAAAGCCCCATCTTCATCTGGTTCGGGATTGTGGTTGTCATGGCTTTGGTGTTAATACTTGATATTTTGTTGGGAAATAGCTGATTCACTTCTCAAGTTTGCTGCTTCTTATGTGGTGTCAGTCCTTTTGGGAGTTCTGGGAAAGCGTTTAGATTGCTTAATAAAGTTCTAACGCCTAAGCTAAACATAAGACGATCATCAGACCTAGAAATCAGAAATGTGATGGTGGACTGTGTTTATAGCTGCTTGAATGTTTATGCTTCTTTACTATCTATCGTCTATATTTTGAAGGAGTTAAAAACATCAGAAAGCAGAGAGAGATGATTAGTATTGCATTCCCAATTCTCATTTCTGACAAGATTTCTGGTGCTTGAGAAAAAAAAAGTGCGACATTTATGATTTATCCTAGTACTCTCTGTTAGCATTGTTGGATATACGCCTTTTAATGCAGCTGTCATGTCCATCAAACCATGTTAAACATGCGGCGAGGCTCTGCCCACTTAGTATTATCTTCTTCAAACAACAATCAATTCAGACTAGCTGTATTTTGTGCTGACTAACTGTTTTTCTTGCAGACAATCTTTTTCATTTGGTTTGCACTGTCAGGATGGCTATTCAGAGTTTTCATTTTTGGTACTTTCGTCCTGCCTTTTGCTGCCCCGCTTCTCCTTGGGACATTTGGTAACAGGGTCGCCATTGAGGTAACAATACATTCATCTTTCTGAGTTATCCTGTGTTTACTGTACTCACTTTTGAAATGGCCTTGGAGCCACCTGCGAGTGTGTTAAGGCTGTGTTTTTGCTGAAGAATTGTTGAGTATACTGTATGCTAATATTAAATGGATTAGAAGGGAACCTGTACTATCAGCCACATGATATGCAGCACAAAGCACAGTGCTATAGACTAGTCTTTTGATGTTTGTGTTTACTTTCAATTTGTTGTATATTTTTGTTTATGGTTGAAGTGGCTTTCTCTGGCTTCAAATTTGTTTCCCTCGCCACATATAGATACAAGGGTAATATAGTGCATTAACTTTCTCTTGATTTACTCTTTTGTTCTTTGGTGAGTGGTGCTAGCAGTCAAGCAAAACCTGTGCATGCTTTGAAATTACTAGTAAGTACTGATTTCCTATATTTCAATTCCAGGGAACATGTCCAGCATGCAAAAGGAGGTTTGTGGGCTACCGCAACCAAGTCATTCGGTGCATGAATTGCCAAAACATAGTATGGCAACCAAACAATAGGTCGTCTGGACGAGCTGGCAGTTCAAGAAGCTCAGGGCCTGATGTAATTGATGTGGAGTTTGAGGAGAAGTAAGAACATGTTGTTACACGGTGCAACAGCAAACTTAGGAAGGGGAAGAGTGAGAGGATAGGCTCAGTCTGAATGTTTATGATATGCGTGTGTGTACGTAGCCGTTCCTGCTATTGTGTATTGTACATTATGTGCTTTTTGAAATTTGAATAAATCGAAGCATCATCAAATTACACGCTGTGCATTGCTTGATGTTTAGCGTTCGGCTAACTATGTTATGGTATATCTGGAACCTGTTATGCAGCAGTGCATAGCGGTGAGCAGTAGAATTGTAACCTTGTAAAGCATGCAGCTGCTACAAATATCAGTTCAGTAGCGAATTATTTTCATCAACTCATATAACGATCAAACGATGTGATCTCAAAACTCTTTAATAGCACAATGCTAACTAGCACATGTACAAGTTAGTCACACCGAGGGAAAAAAAAACATGTTTGTGGCCAAGTGACCATCAGTTGAGAGCTTTATCTGAAGTAATTGCATCAGTTGGTCATGCGCTGTCAATTGCCAAACATGGCAATGTTAATCTTGTTAATGCCAATATCTGAGACGGGCTCCATTGGTCTCTCTCCTCGCTCCAGAACCAGAAGATGGTTTCTTACCAAAAGTGTGAGCTTGATATTAGCGTACTACTATTCAGTATCGCTTTCCATTTCCTTTTCGTATAGAAGTTCGAGATTATGAATTAGACCTTTTGTAATTCAGAATCAAAGTTCGAGGCCACAGTTCAAAGTCTCGTGTTATATTTGGAAGTCGTATGGTTGAGTATGAAGTCCTTGAGCTTTCAGGTCAATGTTTCAGATTTTGAATTGAAATTTTTATAATTCAAAATATAAGTTCAGAAGCCACAATCGAAAGTTAAAGATTTTCCCATCAGTGTTTCGCCTATCAGATAACAAGAATCAACCATTCGATCAAGGTGACATCATAGCACCATCATGTACTTACCAAAATGTGGATGCATGGATGAGGAAATTAAAAAGGTGCAATGCGCAAGATTTGCTGATCTCAGAAAGGGTGGTACATTAAAATTAGATTCCAACCACAAAATTTCATCTTCGAATACATGGTCCGTAAAATCGAAGGTAAGTGTACAATCAACCAGTAGAAACCAGAAAGACCAAGAAATTGTGTTCTTGGTCTATAAGACTATTGTGAAAAGGGGGCGGCAATTTAACTTAAGACGGGCAACAGCAGAAAAGATCTCAGAAGGCTAGTATCACAAGCTTTTCACTCCTGATCCAGATCGAATGGCACTTCTTCTTCCTGGACGTGTACTACCTCTTCAACTTCAACTTCCTTGGTGTCGTACTCTTCCTCATCATCACTGGCCTCCCCATCTCTAAGCTCTATCCTGTAAGGTCTCTCCTCCTCGTGCAGCTGCTTCCACTTAGCAACCCATCCTTCCCATTCCTCCTGGAGCTGCTTCCGCCTCTTGCGCTCCTGCTCGCTCAGCTGATTGAAGGCATCCTGATCCTCTTGCTCGTACTTCTTGCTGTACTTCCTCAGGTTCTTCGCGATCTCGTCTTCCTTTTCAGGAGTCAGCAGCGACGGTGGTCTCGGGCGCCACATGAACTGTACCAGTAAATTATAGTCAATGCCAAAGGAGTAGAATGATGATAAAGCAATGAGAAAGTTCAGAAGGATGGAACTTTCATACCTGATAGAAGTGATCCTTTGACACCTTGTAAAGTTGCTTGCCACTGAAAGACCATATCTGGAAACCGTTCTCCATTTCATGGACTGAGGTAACTGCAGATGCAAGGTACCTACAAAAGATGTCCATCATTTCAGTTTCCACTAAACAAGGGAAATCACTGTAACTTGTTTACTCACATCACTAGAGAAGAACCATTGAATTATCAAAAATTGCATCCAACTAAAGCTTTAAGTATGTGCATTCTATGGGTTGTATTTCATTAAATTTATTTGCAGAAACATTTTTTTAAGCGTGCGACTTGGTTTTTTGAAAATTTAACATAATTATAGTGCCAATGTCATAATGAAACTACAGATTGTCAAATTATATACTCACCTTCCAGTAGGATCCCACATAATGTCAGTAGCCATGAAATGTTCACCCGTTGCCATGGTCTCAAGCTCATCAACATTGTAAAATTCCAGTTGGCCATTAAAGCCCTTCAGCCCAGCGAAAACAATGAACCTTCCACCAGGAGACCAAAACAATGCATTAGCCTGCTTGCCCTTGAGAGTGGTGAGCTTGGACACACGACTGATGTTGTTGGCTGTTCGCATGGAGTAGAAGCTTATATCAGGCTTAGGGCCATCGCCGTGAATGACAGCAAAGCGATGACCTTTGGGCTCCCATGCAAAGGCAATGATTTTATCATTCTTGTTATCCAATTCAAAAACCTCAATGGGTATGTCCCTTTCCTTGATTCTAAACAGCTCAAACCCAGTGTAAGTGCTCTTCTTCGTTTTCGTGTATCTATCAACCTGGACAGCAAGATACTCTCCACTGTTCTGCCAGTACATCTTGCAATCACTGACACTGAAAAGGTTTTTCTGCCGCAGCTCTTCTTTGCCAGGAATTTGCACAAGGCTCACCTTTAAATACAACAATAGATTTTAGATTTCACCATTAGTTGACAGAAAATCTTAAAAGAGGTCGACAGAAATTTGCACTTACCCTCGCAGGCTGGTTTCCTCCACCCAATTCAGGGACAAAAAGGGCTATGATAGGATCAGTTGGAGACCAGCAGAAGTCCACAACATTCTCAATTTTCAGAGATTTCTTATCAAGAAGGGAGAATGTTTCAGTCTCATAGACAGATATAACATTCTTCCCAAGCCTTGCAAAATACTTATCGTCTTTTCCACCTCCCCATCTTCAAACACAAAAACTATAGTAAGCACTCCAAGCACAACAACTTAACATCAGTAATGAATCAATAACAAAGAAAAAAAAAACAGCGTCTTTACCTGAAAATAGGCCATGAAACACCAGAAACACTGATATTTCCACTGGGAGTAAATTCATCGGCATTTCCTTTAAAGTCTCGCATCACTTTGCCAGTCCTCACATCAGAGATATTAAGAACAACCCTCTACAACATCAAGAACAAAAGTCAAAAAATCCAGAAAGGAAAGCTATGAGCAGATAATAAGTAGAAAGTGTAAAACAGTTCCTTACATGAGTGTCTCTAGGGTTGCTGGGCTCATGGCTACTATATGTGACTAAATATTTCTCACCAGGTGAGAAGTCAATAAGTTTCACCTGTTACAAGCCACTGTTAGGTAGATAAAAAATTAAATATCTAACATAAATCGGTGTAGTGCAAATCACGCACCTGTGGATGAGCAAAGCGCATTAGACGCTCAAACTTATCATCGCCACCCCAGACCTGGGAACCCTGCCTATGCACTGTCGCCAAGTATGTTCCAAGAGGGGACCACTGGATAAAACTGTCTGTCCAGTACTGGTTATATAAAAGAAGAGGTAGTCATGAGTACAATCAACTACGCTTGTGGGAGTGCAGAAAACATGTAGTGAGTAGTGATCTTAAATTTTTAAGTTCAATTAGAAAAGGCCAATGTACCTGCTTCTGGAACACAAGTTCAGGCATCTTTTGCCTTGCATCATTCCAGTAAACTTCAGTGACTGTACCAGCACGGATAACAAATTGGTCCCTGGCCTTCTCATCAGCTAGCCATTTCTGCAAGTTTTCCTGCAATACAGATGCAAAATCAAGATATCAGGAAACCTCACAAAAAGGATCTTAATATTTTGAATATTTAAACGTCCAGAAAGACATAATACGCTTTTGGGTGGTGTAAAAGTGAAAATGCTTACTCCAGGAGTGTATGGCTTAATTTCAGCAGGCATCCATTCATCTGGAACTTTCATGTACTTGTCAAAGTCATCAAACATGTTAACTGCAAAGATGTGAGACTTGTCGAGCTTGTAGCCATTTGTCTTTTCCCTAGCAAGCTCGGCTTCCTGACATTATGCCAAACAAAGAAATAGAAAGTTAAGCCATGGTTGACTTCAAAATGAACTACAAAAACCCAGCAGAGTCATCAAATTTCCAATTTTTCATCACTTGGTTATAAGTAAAGATCTCTTTCGCCATCTTAAACAATTAAAAGTCAAATGAATATTGATAAGAAAATAATATTGATTTGAAACAATTTCCAAATGATTGGGCCCTGTTGTTCTCAGGGCATTACTCATGTGCGTTCTATATTCATATGGTACAGATCCCAGGGATGATTTGCAAAGACAAGAATCAAGCCAAGCGGCATGCTTTAAGAAAAGCAGCAATATGCATGTTGTACCTGTGGGGTATTATACTCGATGAAGCAGTATCCATATGTCTTCTTTGTTTCCTGGTTAATAGGCATCCAGAGCCCGCCTTCCTTGATCACACCAATTTGACTGTAGATCTTGCGTATGACATTCTCCAACTTGTCAAACTTTTCGGGTGGAACAACAGGAAGGTTGTCCACAACAACAACGTTGGCAAATCCCATTTCAAGCTCCATAGGATCTTCATCTCGGAGTAAATCCTCATCGTCACTGCACATTACAATCAATCAGTAATATACAAGGAAAATATCAAGAACTTTTCTTTGACTTACAAAAAATATGATCAGTCAATGCAAACAATACTAGCCATACAAAATAGTGAGCCAGCTAAAGTTCCAACCCCAAGCTACAAGATGGAAACACACTCATTCACCGCCTTGCATATTAACCTTGAAACATAACATATAGCCACCCTAGTAAAGAGAATTGCAAAGGAATACATGAATTGGGTCCATATTGCAGTATAATCAGTTTAACCACTATAGAATACTTGGCATATCTAGCAAACAAAGCCAACAAGCATGTTGCAGAGTTCCCATGTTGACTAACAACATCTAAGCATATTCAAACACAACTATTGTCTGCTAGGTCACTTTTCAATTCAATACATAGTTACACACCTACACATTACGAATTCTCATTAACACTAACATCACGAAACATCCACAAAACATGTCAAAATCACTACTAGCTGCATCCAAAAGCATCATATACTAGCTGCCGCGTTAATCAAGGCAGATCGACCAGCTACGTGACACTATAATCCTCGAGATATAAACCCACCGGGCACATAACCCTAAGATATACACCACTAATTCGGATCTGAACGAAACAGCACGAGCGACCACGACAGTACGACACCCAGCGAAAGCGCGCGCGCAACAGCGTGAGATATACCTGGGGATGCCGAAGTCCTCGCCGGCGGGGAGGTTGATGGAGTCGAGATCGACGCTGGAGAGGTCGATCCCAAGCTCCCGCGCCCGCGCGTCGATGCCTTGCATGGGGATTTCTAGCGCCATCTTCGCCTACATAAAACCTCGAGATCCTCCGCGCGCGAGCGAGAGAGAGAGACGGCGGGAGGAAGAGGAGATTGGGGGGAGAGGCGGCGGGTGGGGTGGGGAGAGTGCGGGATTGAGTCGGCTAGGGTTTTGAAGCGCTGCGGCGGAAGGGCGGCTCGGGATCCTTAGTCTTTGTAACTGAGGCTGACAGGTGGGCCCGATACGCCAGTAGAGTTTCTTACCTTTCTCCTCTGGAGACTGGAGCGTTCGTACACAAGAAGCCCACGGAGACTTTCGGGCTGGGCTATAAATTATGGCCCATAGTAAGCCTGGTCCAGCACAAGCCTGTTATTGGTTCATAAAAATAAATATCAGGTTTTTTAATGTCGGTCTCCAAATTTTGCAAGAAATCATTCAGGAAAGTTTTATATTGTAGATTTGGAATAGATTCGGAGAAGTAGGTTAACGTGACACAGACTTTGGGTATAGTAAAAGAATATACGGTTGTTGTTATCTGTTGTATACTCTCCACACAATCCGTACTAAAAAAAAGAAAGATAACTTTTGGATAGAGGGAATATGTTTTATTAAAAAGAAGATGGTTATATGGCTGCAAAGAATTTGGGATGTTTAGTATGTATAAATATAAGTAATTGACCCATTATGCTGTATAGTCCCATCACTTGTAATAGAGAATATGGTGTCCTCCGGTCCTTGTGTTTGATGAGTACAATGCTTGCTTAATCAGCTTGGACTAAAATATGTTGCTCAAGTTAAATGAATTGGAGTCAGAGCTAAAAATGACATATTAAAACCATATGTAGAGGGAGGCAAGAAAAGATATATTCGAACTCATAGAAATTTCTCTATCTTAGGGGATCTCTAATCACACTACACCAAATACAAATACAAGAAGATCCAATTGACAGCAATTTATTATCAAAGAAATCACACAATATAATGTAGAGCTAAGAAATACAACTTGTATCGAGTCTGAAACTTGGTTTTGAGGCCATGTTATTGGTTTTGAACAAAGGTCCCGTTGTGTAATCTGTTTGCCTCAGATTTACGGTCGATGGTGTCTTTGATCCTTCAGGATATCATTAGTAGGAGTTTTGCTGAGTTTACCTCAGAGTATATGAATAGGAACTGTCATAAGGTAACTCATGCTTGTGCTAATCATGGGCCATTTTGGATTGAAGCTAAAATGTGACCCTATCAATTTTGTGGTAGTTTGAATAGTGATCGTGGTTGTTTGCTTTATGCCAAATTGTTGGTAGTGCCAATGGTTAATTTGACACATTTCTATAAGTTTCTTCTCTATGGTATAGAATTTGGTTTTTATTGAGTTTCAATCTAAATACATATATCTATCCTTACTAAAATACTGGTAGTGCCAAAACTGATAGGGCAACAAACAAAACAAGCCCGACATGCCACGGGAGAAATGGATTGTAATTGTTTTTAGATTACTCATATTTACCCTTAAAAAAAAAGAATTGTGGACTTGGAGGAATATTCCGGTATATTTTTTCTTGCATTGCTGCGTCTGAGACGGCCCTGGTGGGAGCGACCGGCGGCACGTTCGTTCGTGTGAGAGAGCACAAGCGAACCGCCGAGCCAGGACCGAGAGAGAGCCGGCGCGGTCGGTTTCCATTCCCGCCGCGTCTCTCTTCTTCCGTCCGTCGTCTTGGTCGCGTCTCTTCGGATTCGTCGTCTCCAAACCAACGACACAGCGGAGAAAAAGTCAAAGCAGCAGAGGGCGGAGCTATCAATCGCGCCCATACCCACCGCCACCAATTCCCACCTCCCTTTCCCCAACCCCTCCGCCGCCGCCGCCACCGAGGGGAGTTCGTCCCAGGTCGCCATCCGCCGACCCCCCGCAGAGATAGAGGTTCGGTTTGTTTCTTCCTCCCGATCGAGTGCCTCGATCCCTCCCCGTCTGTCTTCGCGAATCCAATCTGTTGTGTACAAGTTTAGTCTGTCTATACTGGATGTGGTGGGGATCGGGGATTATTCAGAGTTTTAGCTTAGCCCCTGCGGTTGTGGAGCGGAGCCCCGTTCCTTCTAGTTGTACTACCGTTCTACTGTTGAGAGAATCTACCAGGTGTTTTTTGTGTTGCGGTTCTCATTCCGATCAGAGTTGTGTATGATTCACCAACCCAGCGACTGCACTGCAGCGAGTATCCGCGATTTCCTTTTTATACTTCTGCTTGTTGCGAGTTCTAACCGCAGACACTGATGCCTCGTCGATTAATTGGGCCGATGCTTCGTGAGGAGCTTATTTTGTTATTTTGATCTCCTCTGGGTTAGCTAGCCTAGCTATCTGCCGATGAATTAAATTGCTTTGGGACTTGAAATTGGGAATCCATAATCGTCAGAAAACTCTGTATAGCTATTTCAAAGGGTCCCAGGCCCTGGTTTGATTTCAATGGGTGCACATATGCCATGTTGACAAATAGTTAACATCATGACTAATTACAGTCCAAATCGGCATAAGACGCCAAGCACTCTTGTGTTGATTCAATACTTGTACTGTTTGTGCTTATGACATCTTTCTAAGATATTTATATATACACCGCAAACATTTTGTTTTGGGCACTGGAATGAACTACCGGCCTCTGCATATGCTCTGCAGATATTCCAATTCATTTACAGTGGAACCAATGCTTATGTCTTTCCTGTAACAATTTCAGGTTCATGAGGGGCTCAAGGATGACTCCAGGTGACCGTAGGACGCGGAGCACGATGTCCATCATAATTGTGATGGGTTTGTGCTGCTTCTTTTACATATTAGGAGCTTGGCAGAAAAGTGGGACAGGGAGGGGTGATAGTATTGCTTTGAGGGTGACAAAAGAAACTGACTGTACAATTTTGCCAAACTTGCACTTTGAGACCCATCATAGCTTAGGCGGTGTTAATCCTTTGGTCATGACCAATAAAGTGTTTGAGCCATGCCATATTCGATACAGTGACTATACTCCTTGTCAGGATCAAAACCGAGCAATGACCTTTCCTAGAGAAAATATGAACTACCGAGAGAGGCATTGCCCTGCGGAGAATGAGAAACTGCATTGTCTAATCCCAGCACCAAAAGGCTATGTCACCCCTTTTCCTTGGCCCAAGAGCCGTGACTATGTTCCATATGCAAATGCGCCATACAAGAATCTGACAGTTGAGAAGGCTGTTCAGAATTGGATCCAGTTTAAGGGAGATGTGTTCAGATTTCCAGGAGGGGGCACGATGTTTCCCAATGGAGCAAATGCCTACATTGATGAACTTGCATCCGTCATTCCATTTACAGATGGCACCATTAGAACTGCACTTGATACTGGATGTGGGGTATGTCATCTAAACAGATCCTATCATTCTTGAACATGTGCCAGCATTGATCAGCTACTTTAATCTCTTTGTTAGCATCTTTTTATCTGCCTCTTTCCTTTAATTTATCATGTACCTTTATAGCAATAAGTCCTGAAATGCTACTGCATCTTAATCCAACTTCTCTGCACTTTCATGTATGTAATTAGGTCATTTAGTTTCATTGACCTTATGCTAGTACTTTCTTAATCACCTGTTGTAGCTGCAATGACAATTTTAGCCAATTGTAGGTTGCAAGCTGGGGTGCTTACCTAATGGACAGAAATGTATTAACCATGTCATTTGCACCTCGAGACTCGCATGAAGCTCAGGTTCAATTTGCATTGGAGCGAGGTGTCCCTGCAGTAATTGGAGTGCTTGGAACTATAAAACTACCATACCCCTCTGGATCTTTTGATATGGCCCATTGCTCACGCTGCTTAATCCCCTGGAATTCAAATGGTTAGCAGTGTCAACTATGAATACAAAATGAAGTGCCTCTTTTTTCTTCTTTTTTTTTTTTGCATATGCTATATCTTTTTGCTTCATGCAGATGGGATGTACATGTTTGAAGTAGATCGGGTTCTGAGGCCTGGTGGCTATTGGATATTGTCTGGTCCTCCCATCAATTGGAAGACTAGTCACCAAAAATGGAAAAGATCCAAGGAAGACTTAGAGGCAGAACAAAATACAATTGAAAAGATTGCTGAAATGCTGTGCTGGGATAAGATCCATGAGAAGGGAGATACTGCTATTTGGCAGAAAAAGACTGATTCAAATGGATGTCCTAGTAAGGATGATCGCACGAGCAAGATGTGCAAAATTCAAGATGCAGATGATGTGTGGTATGTTCTCTATGTATATAGTACTAATATATGTGTGCTGTCAACCTCTAACATGTCAAAAAAACTCAACTAAGCTATAATCACATGTAATTCCAAAAGCCGTGTTATATGAAGAAAAACAGCTAGCCTTTTCATATACCACTAAATTATATAATTTGTAAGTGATTGCCCTTATAAATGTCAAGTCGATGTGAGAAGGGGCAACTTATTGCTGTGATCATTGCTGGTATATGCAAACACTCTCTTGATGGTGGAGCAAGGCAAAGTTGCTTACCTGAGGATTTCTATCTCTTACAATATTTATATGTTGTTCCATTAATGAATTTTTTTTATGGTTTATAACTATAGGTATAAGAAAATGGAAGGTTGTATTACACCTTTCCCGGAAGAAGCACAGCTACAGAAGTTCCCAGAGAGACTATTTGCCATCCCTCCCAGAATTCAACAAGGTCGCACCCCAGGTGTTACAGAAGAAATTTATGAGGAAGATAATAAGTTGTGGAAGAAGCATGCCAATACTTACAAGAAGATAAACAAGCTGATAGGTTCTTCAAGGTATAAAAATATTATGGACATGAACGCAGGGCTTGGAAGTTTTGCTGCAGTTCTTCAATCTCCCGTATCTTGGGTAATGAATGTTGTGCCAACAATATCCGAGAAAAACACTCTTGGTATCATCTATGAACGAGGTCTTATTGGTATATACCATGATTGGTGAGTCTTTAATCTATATGTTCAGGCTTTAGTTTTAAAAGGGGACTTGGATGTGTTGAAACTGATCCTGATTATTCTGAAATTGCATTGTTGGCAGGTGTGAAGCCTTCTCTACATACCCTAGGACATACGACATGATACATGCCAGTGGTCTCTTCAGCTTGTACCGGAATAAGTAGGTGTTTTTTCTCCTGTATTGGTAATACAATGCAAACTATCCAAACTTATAGTATGATTTTCTCAAACTTGGTAGGTGTAACATAGAAGACATTCTTCTGGAGATGGATAGGATGTTACGACCTGAGGGCGCAGTCATACTGCGGGACAATGTTGAGGTGCTGAACAAGGTTAGGAGGACAGTACCGGGGATGCGGTGGAAGTCCAAGTTGCTTGATCACGAAGATGGGCCTCATATACCTGAGAAGATTTTGGTTTCAGTGAAAAAGTATTGGGTTGGCAGTGAAGAAGATAACAGTTTGTAGATAGGAGACCGTGACCGTATCATCTTCCGCTGGGCTTTGAATAGCATCCCTTTTGATGTTGTACCTGTTAATAGATTTAGTTCGTAGTTCGTAGGTACAGACCTCACCATTCCCAAATCAAGATGACATACGGAGTTACAGATACATTATTTTGATGCACTGCATATCGATTGTGCATATATAGAAGGAAGGGAAACGTCGGTGATTTGACAAACACACTTTGTAGGTAGAGAGGAGAATACTTGGGTCGCTGTTTTATGCTGGGATGAAGTCATTGTATTAAAGATCCACACAAGGAGTACATAACACACATTACCTACTAGTAACACCTAGCTCTTGGTTACTTCTTTTGAGCTTGCTAGGGCCTAGGGCTGACAAGATATCATTTGGCCAATCCATGGCGCGTTAAATGTGAGGGATTTTAGTGAGATTGGTCAAGCCTCCAGGATGGACCAATAGAAGAGTAGCAGCACCATTCCAGGTTATTGTTCTACTCCTGATGTCAATTCCACAAGATTCTTTGACTATGCGATGTCCATCAGTGCCATGCCATGAGGGGTGATTGCTCCATATGCACATGAGACATGGGGAATGGTTGGTGGCCTGTGAGTGGCAGGTGCCAAATTGCCAAATTGGCAGTGGAAGAACGATGGCCGTTGATCCCTGGTAAACGATATCGAATCGAGCCCTTCTTTCATGCAGCCGCTATATATAAATTATGAACCCTAATTAAACGACGTAGAGAAGCAGCAAAGCAACAGTTCGAGAGATGCAATTTCAGAGAGAGAGAAAAGTTGAAAACTAAGAAGACTAGGAAGGTAGATAATTAAGCTAGAGAACTAGAGATGAGGAAGCAACACAGCTCTTCGTCGTCGTCTTTTTCTTCTGCTGCTTCTTCTATGTACCTTGTTTGCAAGGTGCTCGTGATGGTCCTTGCTCTCATCTGTGCCCTGCACACTGCCCCCGTAGACGGTGAGTTTGTGTCCCAGTTGGAGTTAGTACTACTAATGATTTTATTTATGGTGCATCTAATTAAGGGTGAACTGAACTGAATGCAGGGAGACCAGGTGGGTCGGGATATCCAGGTCCTCGTCCCAACATTCCCGTCAGCGGGCATCCGAGATGCAATCCTGCTGAGTACTGCTCCCCTCCAGCCTCCTAGCCTCAACTCGATCGATGCATTTTATGCATACGAGAGGTGCCATGGAATAAGTATATACTCCCTCGTTTTTTTTTTTTAAAAAAAATGTTTGTGCTAACCAATGTCAAAGCAAATGTGGATGGAGGGAGGGAGTACGTGAGATGCATGGCATACCTTGTACACAAAACAGAAACATCATAGTCATGAAATGTTTAAAGCATGATCGATCCAGCTGATGCAGTTTCTCCTGCGTTAATTGAGTCATGGCACATGACTTCTTCAGTTTATCAAGTTATAATTAGAGGATGCAAACACTTTTCTTTCCGAAGAATTGCCATGTAAATAAATCGATAGCAGTACTATTATAAGAAAATAATACATGGAACGTTGGCACTTGTACATGTAACGGTTGCCCTTTGTCCCATGGATTTTATTTTGACTGAACGTACTGTACTTTGAACCAGTTTTAATAATCTAAGTTAATAGCGATAGCAAATCTTTTCACTTTGTACTATGTGTTATGTGTAGTTACTAGCTTTTGCACTTTGAGCTAGTTGACACAAACACTAGTGACTATAAGGGTGCGTTCATATGTGATTAAACGGCAACTGCTACAGTACTTTTCTCCATAGCACGTTTTTCGAGCTACTAAACGGTACGTTTTTTCGAAAAAATTTTTACACAAAAGTTGTTTAAAAAATCAAAGTAATATATTTTTAAAGTCTAAAATAACTAATACTTAATTAATCATGCGCTAAATACATTTTTCGTTTTGCGTGCGTTCTGAGTGGAACATGGGGAAACGAACACAGCCTAAGAACTCTTCTTCCTGCCCTAAAAAAAACTTCTTCCTTAGTCATTCCTCTGCTTGTGCTCATTGAGTGCACGTTGTCTATCAAGAATTTTTTTAAGAAAAAATAATTTTTTTATGGAAAATTAAAAAAATAGAAGGCGCGGGAGAAAATTGAGAAATAGGTGTCTACCACCAAACCCGTGGCGGTAGACACCCTTCCGTCCAGCCGTTTAGCGGTAGGGCCCGCCACCGAGCTGCATGCCTCCCTACCGTCCTGTGGTTTGGCAGTATTGTGTCGCATGTACTGATGGGTTGAGGCCGCGTTTAGATTCAAAAAATTTTAGGTCAAAAATGTCACATCAATATTTGGACACACATTTGACGTATTAAACGTAGACTAATAACAAAACAAATTATATATTCCGACTGTACACTGCGAAACGAATCTTTTGAGACTAATTATGTCATGATTAGCCATAAGTGCTACATTAACCAACATATGCTAATGATGGATTAATTAGGCTCAAAAGATTCGTCTCGCGGTGTACAATCGAAATTTATTTTTTTATTAGTCTACATTTAATACGTCATATGTGTATCAAACATTAATGTGATATTTTTGACTCAAAATTTTTTGGGATCTAAGCACAGCCTGAGAAGGGCAGATGCCTCTGCACCTATCGCCAAACCCCGTGGCGGTAGGTGCCGCCACACTCTCTGGCGGTAGGCGCCCTACCGCCACGGGCTTCTATTTCTGCGATACTCCCCCGTCGACTTCTATTTTTGCACTTTTCTATAAAAATAATATTATTTCTTAAAAAAATATCGTCTATCAACATCATTCCTCAACAGCTCAGTGAGCTTCTCTTCCCTCCGGTGAACGAGTAAATAACTGAGGCCTCCTCTTTTTTCATTTTGTAAATAAATTCCAGGTCATCGTTGATCAGGCAAATCACACAAGTATCCTCTGTTTCATTATTGCTTCCAGGGATTGAGTTGGGCAGCCATACGAAGCTTCAGCAGCATACAAAGCTTGAGCTGGATTTGTCGTCGGCAGCCCATACAAGAGAAGAGATAGAGGAGAGCTCGAGGAGAAAACTGGTTGTGAAATATTTTGCAAATATTGAAAATGTTAGTTTAACACTAGTCTAATGTGCAACCTTGGTAATAAAATATGGTCTAATGTGCAGTTCACCTTTTTATTTGTTGTTGTTGTTGCTGTACAACACGGAACACTGGCACTTGTACATGTAACGAGCCAAGAAGTTGTGCATAACACAATATTGACCGGGTGGTTGAAATGGCTATATTTATTTGTTTTATGTTCAAAAAAAGTTGTGTGGAGCATCAACAATCCACTCAATGGAGGTAGGCTCCGTCAAACCGACTTTCCGAAGAAACCGGGCATCGCCATCTCTTCGCCTCACCGCCGCCGGAGCAAGCCGCCAGGCGGTCAGCCGGGAAGGCGGCGGTGGGGATGGCACAGAAGCGCAGCGGCGACGGGATCGGCGCGCAGCCGGATCTGGTGGAGCAGCGCAACGCGGACGGTGATGACCTTTCTCGCGACGGCGGCGGCTGTCCACGCACAGAAGCGCAGCGGCCAGGGCGCGGTGCTGCTACTGCGGCGGCAGCGGTGGCCCATGGAGGCTAGGGCACGGTGCACCGCCGGCGGCGGCGTCGGTCGGCGTGTCGCTGAGCGGCGCTGTGAGGGTGTGGCCATCACAATGCGATGCAGCCGGAGGCCAAGAAAATCCGCCGCTGCCGCATCACCTGGTGTCTTCGTGATCTGCTACTTGTGCATGTCGATGGTGATTTCTCCAATCAATGTTGCATACACGTGCAAGGCCATGCCATACGTGTGCATCTCTTTCATCTTCCATATTGCTCGCTGAGGGGGCTGGCATGGATCTTGGACTTGAGATTGGGTTGCTGTTGACATTGATGTCGGGGAGTTTGATCGGGTTGCTCGGGCATGCCATCGACGAAGACCCATCTGGACTATTGATTGCTGTTTACATTTTGGCTAATCTCCGACGTTTCTTCTACTTTGGTTCAACGTTGGTTACCAATAGAGATGAAAGCAGAACTCGATTGATAGGATCAACTGCAGGTCTTGGAGATGCTATTTTCTTCAATTTGAGAAAAATAAGGACTAAGATTGTGCCGTTGGATGAAACGATGGCTATGGGTGCTTGACTAACCTATAATGGTGATATCTATTTTAGGATAGTTTTTTTTTTTTTAGTCTTGTTGTTTTAATCAAATTGGAATTTATTGTAATTCGTAGTTTTTAGTTCTACAAATATTGTAATAATTGGTTGTAGCTTCTTTGAAGTAAAGGCCGGAATCAATTTCATTATCTTAAAAAAAACAATTCACTCAATGCTCATTGGCGATCAATAATCCACTGAATGATCCAACTCAAACGGGCCTTAGCACGGAGTACTGTCTCTATACTTGTTCTAATACTCTGTGATATATATGAGCAAGTTGAAGCCATTATTTGTCTACCAGCTTAAGGGCTCAATCCATGGGTGTCTCCAATTTTGTAGATAATGGATTCATGAATCTTGGTCTCTATATACGCAATCAAAATGATACACGGGTATTTAGACTCTAAATCATGCAAAAAGGAACACACAACCACAAAAGAAAAAAAGTACAAACCTTAGCAACAACTATCAACTACTGCTACCACCAAAATCCTGGCACTACCGTCACGATCCAACTATCTCTAGTGTGCCGAGAACACTGCTCCACCGTCACAATCCATGGGTGTCTCCATGACTCCAAGCGATGGGGTGTGGGCCTGTGGACTGGCTGTTTAGTGGCAAATTGGCCGTGGAAGAACAAGGCCCGTTGACCCCTGGTCAATGGTGGCGTTAAGTCCCCTGTTCTATACGCGTTATAAATTTTAAGCCACCGGTAGACAAGCAGGCAGAGCAGTTCCAGAGAGAAAAAGAGAGAGTTCAGAATTTGAGATGTCGGTAAGGAAGGTGCTCCTGATCGTTCTCGCCCTCATATGTGCCCTCCACACTACTACTACAGTACACGGTAATCGTTGAAGTTATTACAGTAACTTTTGTCAATTTTTTAAAAGAATTTTGTGTTGCAATTTAACCAACGAGTACTACTTATATATACCGCTCGATTAACTGAATGGAGTATGATTTAGGGGGGAGAGGTGAGCCGGGATATCCACCGCCTCCTGATCCCAACCATCAACCTCGCCCCTCTCCTACACCGGGCCCACCATGTCCGCCCACTCCCAGCGGCTGCCCACCACCACGAGCAGGTGCAGCCTCACCATAAAAGGGTATCTACTCAACTAGATCGATCAGAGATGTCATAGAATAATGATGTAGTTTCACTTGGCGCAAAGTTTTTATATTCCCTCAGCCGGTGAAGGATTGCCTGCAATTTTTTTTTTATTCACGGCACATGAGTTTTCAGTCTGCCAAGTTAGTCAACACAAGACAACAGAGCTTGTCTTTTCCAAATAGTTGTGTAATTGTTGTTTTTATATCAATAAATAATCAAGTGATATAATTACTGAGACACTCTCATCCTTTGCTTAACTATGATCCACGTAGCTATCTCTTCTCTACTTATTATAAAAAACAAACTTGATTTCATGGTCCATGAAAAATTTCATCCAGAGTCCAGATCGGCTCCTCCGCGTTCGCGTGAGATGATTCATAGTTTGTACGCAGCGCAACTGACGCAGGGTCCGTTTGTTTCCGATATCGTCACCGTTCATCCACGCTTTACCGAATATCCAGATTGGGGCGACGATACCGGATGTTTTGCCGATTTCCTAATCTGATTAGGGCTCATGCAAGCGGACTGATCGGCAGCTGCGCCGTGGAAGAGAAGAGGCTACGTGTTGCGACGATGCCGCCGTCTCGAGAATGACTGCATGAAGCAGCCCTCCCCGATGAAGGTCTATCCATTGATTATTAGAAATTTGACGAACCATGGGCATGAATTGTGGGTTTACTCCTCGGTTGATTGCTTGTTTCCCAAAATCCTGACTTCGACAACAATAATCAACAGCAACAGACGCTTGTTCCTAACGTCCTCGCTTCATGTCGGGCAGGTCCGTCTTTGGTGAGGATTTTGTTGCTCGGGAGTGATGGACCCATGCTTTCTTGTTCGCTTGGTTGATTACTGGTAATTATATATATGTGAGTTTCTCCGTATTTTTTATTTTGAGAGAGATGTGTTTCTCTCTTTTCGTGCAGAGAAAGACCTAAGGTCGGGCTAGTATCATAAGTTATGAGCTTTCCATATTTAAATCTTACTCACTTCTTAATATAAAAACCAATCTAGTCCCTCGTTCTATTTTTTTCTCTTGGGCAGCGGCCGAGCGGCGAGGAGCGTGAGCTTAGTGGCGACCAGATAGGGCGTGCCATGGGCTGATGGGCCCGCAGCAGGATGGTGGCGGGCCGTCATCCCAATTGCGTTGCTACATTCTGGTTTGAACTGATGCTTCAAACTACGGCTATGCGTGCTGGCCTCTGCTGGTTCACTGAAATGCTCTCGATCTCTTACCTACTGTACTTTTTTGTGTACTACTCACTCTGCTGGTTTTTGAAGAAGGCAAGAAGCATCTAGTTCCTTGAAAATTAATTTTAGCAAAAGAGAACATAAGTGGCTTAAAGAAATATGCTTCACTTAAGAGCTTAAGCCTCAGTGAGCACACCATTATAAACTGCGTCTTCATTCTTCAAGCCTTCGATGCTCGCAGCATATAGATCTCAGATGGGGATTATCTGTGTTTCATAGGAATTGTGTTACAGTCTTAAGCTGGTAAGCACGGCGTATATAGCTAGCTCTATATTTAAATGAAATAAGAGAGAGATAGAGAGCGAAACACGAGCAAATATTCAGTAAAAACTTTAGAGTTCACGTTGTCGCTTGAAAAGTTGAAATCTAGAGAGAAACATTAAACATTCATACTGCTGAACTCTCTGCGCACATATAATTAATACTCCTCCCACCATAAATGTTTGACGCTAAAATAACTAGAGTGAGTAGTAAATTCATAATTTATTTATTATATACAAATGAATATATTCTTTGGCCATATCTGGATTAATGTCCTATTCATGATCTAGGAACGAGGGTGGTCATCAGGCTACTGAGTTTGAAACGGTGTCGAAGAAATGAGATATATATTTGGGGTGTGCTTTTTTGTGAAAAAGGGAGATTCAAGTATTTTTATTCTGCTATGTCAAATTTAGTGTCAAAACCAACTGAAAAATACTCCCTCCGTTCTAAGGCACAACTACTTTTTATCTATGTCCCAGAATATAAGGCATCCATTAACTTTGGTACCGCGATTGCAATGTTTCCCCACCAATCCAGCAAATTTCCATATGCAGGCAGCTGATCTTGCAAATCAAACCACGTGGTAATGGAAGTCCATACATCTCTAAAGAAAGGGCAATTGAAAAACAGATGATTTGTGTTTTCAAATGCCTCTGTGCAAAGGACACAGATCCAGTTACACGGCCAATGCCTGTTAGCAAATTTTGCATCGTTAGAGTTCTCTGATGTAGAACCAGCCAGCCTAGAAACCTTTGCTTCGGCTCGACCTGCCCTTTCCAAACAGATTGGAAATGAATTGTACTGAAGGAGCACTGGAATTGTTTTAGGTAAGCATTTTTGCAGTATAGGTTCCAGAGGTAGTCCAGGTCTAGCAAATATCATCCTCATGATTGGAAAGGTAAATGTTCTGCACAAGATTTAGATTTCCTAAAGTGACCAGCTCATTTATTTCCTGACCAGCTCGTTTATGAGAGAAATTATTGGTTAAACCTTAGTAATAGTTCGAAAAGAGGAGAGCCATTGATTTCCTGCCAAATCAATCTTTACGGATCTTTGCTTATTAGTACTGTCGGTATAATGGGCTAGGGGGTATTAGTCTTTCATGAATAAAGGCCCATTAAGGCCCTAGTGTTGAGCTAGTGTGCTTAGCCTTGAGGCCTA
>CM002477.1:15102593-15145539 GCA_000325765.3 Leersia perrieri
AAGGGAATCGCCCCCAGATTCCCCGACAAGTGCAGTAGCAGGGGTGTGTGGTTTCAATCCAGGCACGTTGACCCCTGGTCAATGGTAGTGACTTGTGTACTAATTAAGTCCCCAGTCCTAAGAGTACGTGCTATAAATTCTGACCCTGAAGCCGCCAGTAGAGAAGCAGCAAAAACAAAATCCTAATAAGGTGTAGTTTCATACTTAGAGACAGGGGCGGATCCAGGAACTGAAAATAGGGGGTTTATAGTTTCTCTCCTGTTCTTCCGATCTCTTAACTCTTATGCATGGCGAAATTTTTAAGGGGGGGCTTCGGGGGCTCACATTGATTCGCTGGGTGTAGGGGGACTTGATCCCCCTGCACCCACGTTGAATCCGCCCCTGCTTATATAGAGAGAGGGTTGATAATTTGAGATGCCCCTGAGGAAGGTGCTCCTCATGGTTCTCGCGCTCATCTGCGCCCTGTACACTGCTACCGTACATGGAGGTAAACATGTAATTAACCTGTTGAAGTTAATATTGTAACTTCCGTGCGATAATTTACCTCGTATTTTTTATATGAGCTAACCAACGTCATGTATTTGTGAAAAGAGAGAGTAATAAGTAGTGCTATATACTCCGCTAGATTAGTTGGTCCGTTTGGTTCCTTCGCCCAGCTAGCCTAGCTCGGCAAGGGCTAGTCCACCAGCTTGCCAGCTAGCTGAGCTTGCTGTAACAACTCATTTGGATCGTTTGCTCTCTGGCAAGGAATACAAGCTAGGCGTTATGGATCCCTCACGATTTTGCCTTTCAGCACATAATCCTGATTAATGTTTAACAATACAAATATAATATGACAAAAGAGATTTTTTAAATAAATGAGACTTATGGTCTCATTATTCATGATACAATGAAAGAATATAATATAAAATAATACAGTGCCTTATTACAACCTCTTTATTAAAGAATATAAATTGTTAAACATAAACATAGCTGCATCTTGGCTCATCAGAAAACTTATCTGAAATGCACACTAATTACTGAAACATCTCGGTACCAAATCACATTCTGATTCATGGATAATTTTGTACTATCCATTGGGCCACATACTCCTTAATAAAATCCAGTGGCCTACCCTTCAACATGGCAGCTATATCAGCATTGGTTGCAAGATATGTTTGCACCTGAAGTCGAACTAAAACAGGGTATTCTACCATATCATCAATTATGTTGAACAAGCTCTCATTTGGATGTGTCACATGGTTGAAATGCATAGTTTCTGACATATTATCCATAGCACCAGTTATTTTAAGAATGGGATCATCAGTGGCTTTAACTCTTTTACATTTATTAGTCTTGCCGCCTTTAGGACGTTTGGAAGATGAGCTGCCTGCAATATCATTCTCTTGCTCTGGAAGACAATCTGAGTCAGTTTAGAGAAGGATCGACATCAGTAGTACTGCCTTCTTTCTCACCAATAAAATCAACATCTTTGGTCATTGGGTGGTCATATGGTGCTTGCAGAACAGTGAACTCCCCTGTTGCATGCTTGTCTTGGAAAATGAACTCCATTTCATCATACCAATCGTATGGCGACATTAATAAATTTTGCCCTTTCATCCTTAGCCTACATATGCCAAAAAAAAAATCAGAAACTCACACATCCATATAGGAAAAGAAAAGAATAGCTATTTGCAACAATATTATAGTACTTACATTATTCATTCGAACAACTTCTGTTTCATCATAAAGGATTTTTTTTTCTCAACATCATCAAAGTTGGCCCCATTCTTCGCATCCAGTATCACCTTCCACTGAGACTTTAACTTGTGAAATTTGTGATACACTTGTCGGCTTGTGAAGTTTGTTTGATACTTCTCATTGATTTGTTTTGCACATTCCTCATGATGAACTTCCTTAAATACAAATTGTCTTCCTTCATTTTGTATCTTCTCTTTGTAGTACCTTAACATTTCCTCTACAATCTGGGGCTGCCAAACCACGTTATTGCCAGCCATTTTGCTACAAAGGAAAAATATATTATCATACCAAGTCAATAACGATACGGTCCAATTGCTCGAATACTTAAATCATGAAAAAAAGAAAGCATATATTCAACTACACACCAAGGTACAACTTGACAGTATAATATGTTCTTTGTACAAAGTACCAAGACGTAAAAGTTTCTAAAGTAACATAAAACATCAATTTCCACAACACAACTCATGCATGCCTAACTGTGTGCCTATTTCTCCACATCCTTCTAGCCATATTATCTCTAAATCGAAGCATTTCCCTTTGCTCTTCACGCATATCACGCTGAACTCAGCCCCTTGATCTTGGATATTCTTCAGCCCAACGTTCCTCAGAATAAACTAGCTCATCAGGACCACCATTTTGCAAGATCCAATTATGAAGAATGCAACATGCCATGACAACCCTTACTTGAGATGGAAATGGATAATATGGCCTAGTTGTAAGAACTTTGAATCGGTTTTTTAGAGTCCCAAATGCTCTCTCAACGGTAGTTCGAAGAGAAGAATGTCTTAAGTTGAATAGTTCATTTGGTGTCTTGGGTTTATTGCGTCTCCATTCACGCAAATGGTATTGAGTTTGGCGGAATGGCGGCAGGAATCCTCTCATGGCAGCATACCCAGCATCCGCAAGATAGTACTTGCCTGTTATGACATGATTAACACAATCAATATTACTAGAGGTTTATGTACATGTTTAAAAATTGGTAGATGTGTAACAACCTTCAGGAACTTGTAGGCCATTTGGATGATCAAGAGAATGTCTCAGAACTGTAGAGTCATGCGCTGAACCCTCCCAACCAGCACTCACATATGTGAACATCAAATCGAAGTCAACTGCAGCAAGCACATTTTGTGTAGGAAATGGTTTTCTACCACGAAATCTATTTGACATTCGAGAAGGGACATTGCATGGAATATGGGTTCCACCAATGGCACCAATACAGTCCTGAATATTCAATTACCAATCAAGTAAGTTTATCATATTTTTGCACTAATTTGTATTACAAGAAGCCGGAAAAAAGTTATACCTTAAAATAGGGATCAAATCGAGGGTTTCCCACAATTTTTGATGGTGTCTCATGTGTGCGATGCCTAAGCATTTCCGGTCCAAGATGACCAATTGCATATAAAACTTTGTTGAAGTATCGACTCATAGTTTCACCGGACCTTGTGAAATGGAAACCAATATCGCTATTTTTTTTTGTGATGTCCTACAGTAGTGAGAAACATAGCCATCTGTTCCTCTATGGTACAATGCCAAGTATCTCTTAATGCTCCCATCGTTCGTAACTTAAAACAGAGTTTAAAGAACACTGATTTACGCATGCGCAGTTCACAAATGCAATGTCTCTCCTCACCAGAATCTGTAGATAGACCATCCTCTCCCTGTTTTTCTCTAACAAAGAATATCTAATAGGGTCTCTACTGTTGCGTTGATATATGATCAATGTCCAATATGCCACAAGAAAAGCACAGAAGAAAGCAATTCTTCTATTAATTACTGCACTGTCATCCATCTATGATCAAATAAGAACATATTAAAGTTTTACAAATTAGTACTGCTAGGGACGCATCTACAACAGCAGGAAAAATTATAAATGTGATGAAAAAAAGGAACAAACAAAAATGGTCAAGCAGTATAAATGCTTCATCTACTAGTTACTAGAAAACAAAAGCTAGTGCTCTGCTCTCTGATGTAGCAATCCAACAAAACAGTATGACCAGTACCTTTAAGGAAGAAGGCAAGCACCAGGCGTGCAGCAGGAGAAATCAAATCGTGCAGCTGTGTCGTCGCCGTGCGGCTGCAGCGGCGGCGGCGGTGTTGATGAGTTTGAATCCAACGCAAGTCGATTTCTTGCGGAAGAGTTTGGGTCTTGCTTAATCGATTTTTCTTCCAGATCCAGACTGAGTTTGTGCAGCTTTATGGGAAGGTGGAGAGGACGATTTTTTTGCCGGGTCAAAGTTACAAATTTTACATACACGACATTATACTGTCGAGGGTCGGGAGATGTCGAACTTGGCTCCGACCAAGGCCAAGTTCAGCCATCACATATGGTTTATATTACATAAAAGTGATTTCTCCTCTCAGAATCCCAGCCTCTTTCCAAACTAGGATCTCCTCTCGAACTTCATAGAACAATTGTTGTGCAGTTGACAACTTGTTGTTGAAAATTCTGTTGTTCCGTTCTTTCCAAATGAGCCATATTGCCAACAATACCATACTGTCAAACACAGTACTATAGCTGTTCCGAAACCTTGCCCGTGTCTGCAGCCACCATTCTATTAGCTGAAGATCCGTTTCACCTGGGATTGGGAAGACCATATGCATCCAATCTCTGATCTGCATTCATACTCTGTTGGTGAAAGCACACTGGACAAATAAATGGTTGCAGTTTTCATCATCAGTACAGCAAAGCGGGCAAGTCCGGTCATTCGGCCATCCTCGTTTCTGCAGATTGTCGGCCGTAAGGCACCTGCCTTTTTCAGCCAACCACATGAAGAATTTAACACGCGATGGCGCCCTCGTTTTCTAGATCATCTCCCCCGCAGCAGATCTCTCTCTGGCAATGAAAAATGATGAATAGGCTGAAGAAGCGGTGTAATGCCCATGGTTTGTTAATTTCCAAATCGCTTTGTCTGGTATTCCTTCTTGCAGTTGAACTGTTTGCAAAGTTTCCCATAGGTTGAAATATTCTTCCATTGCCTGGGCTGATAGACTACCTTGTAGGGCTCTGATCCATCTTCTATTTGTTAGTCCCTGTTGAACTGTTAAGTTGGATCTGCCAAGGAATGACATCAGGTTTTTGTGTGTAGATGAAATTGGTCCTTGAGAAAGCCAGCTATCTTGCCAAAAGTTAACAAGTGTACCATCTCCAACCTCATAAGAGATTAATGCATTTGCCATTAGTTCTGACTGCTTTTCCTGTTGCCAATCACTGCAAGTCCAAGGGCGTCCGATTTGCTCTGTTTTCAGAAACGTCCATTTGAGCCTCAGAGCCTGTCCAAACAGATCAATCTCTTTTATACCTAGCCCTCCACACTCAATTGGCGTGCACACCTCCTTCTAGGCTACCAGGCAGTGGCCACCGTTTATGTCTTCTTGCCCCTTCCACAAGAAGGCTCTGCACTTCCTATTGATTTCTTTGATAGCCCATTTTGGAAGTTGTAGCACTGACAGATGATGCACAGGGATGGCAGCACTGACAGATGATGCACAGGGATGGCTAAAAGCACAGTCTTGATCAACCTAAGCCTTCCATCTGGAGAGAGCAATTTGGGGATCCATCCAGCAATTTTCTTCGAAAGTTTATCTAAGATGGGTTGAACTTCAGGTTTAGTTGGTTGTCTTAAGGACAAGGACAAACCCAGGTACTTGATAGGAAAATATTCAGTCTTGCAGCCCAACACTTCCTCCACCTCCTTCCATGTTTCCTCAGTTCCTTGGATCGGTGTGATTGTGCTTTTTGTCAGGTTGGTGAACAGTCCGGTTGATTGGCCAAAAATTGCTAGAATTGCTTTAATCACCATTGCCTCACTTGTTGTCTGCTTGAAGAAAACCACTGCATCGTCTGCATAAAGAGAATTAGGGGGTGTGGGCTTTTTAGTGTTCATTTTGGTGAGTAGGCCTATCCTTTCTGCTTTTGAAATCAGGGCATGTAGTACATCCATCACTAACACAAATAGTAATGGAGATAACGGGTCTCCATGCCTTAATCCTCTCGCGGACTTGAAACTGTTATATTGATTACCATTGATGGCCACCGATGTTTCTGCAGTCATAAGAAGTGATGAAACCCAAGATCTCCATTTCTCCCCGAAACCTCTGAATTTAAGCAAATTTAGTAGGAAGCCCCAATCCACCGTGTCGAAGGCCTTTGTAATATCTAGTTTTAGCAGTGTCATTGGCTTCTTTAGACGGTGAAATCTTTTAGCTAGGTTTTTGACAACAATAAAATTCTCATGGATTGATCTGCCTTTGATGTAAGCTGTCTGTGTATGGGCTACTAGATCATTCATTCTCTTCGTTAACCTGGTTGCCATGAGCTTTGTAGTTAGTTTAGCAAAGCTATGTATCAGACTTATGGGCCTATAATCCTTCAAAAGTGTTGGGCATTCCTTCTTGGGCAGGAGGGTGATGATTGCAGTGTTGAGTTGTTCTAGGTTCTGGCTATTTCACTTTGAAACTTATTGAGAGCATCCAGAAGATCTTTCTTGATGACGTCCCAGCACATCTTGTAAAAAAGACCAGTAAAGCCGTCAGATCCAGGAGCCTTTTCATTTGGTAGCTCTTTGATCACTCTATGCACCTCCTCCTCAAGGAAGGGTTCTTCAAGTTCTTTCAGATCAGCTGTATGAATCTTCAAACTTCGGAATTTGATTTCTTTGCTGATGTTGCCTGTTGTACCCATTGTTGAGATGAAATACTCTCTAGTCAGATCATGTATGTGCTGTCGTGTTGTTGCAGTTACTCCATTCTCTTTTAGCATTGGAATAAATAGTTTTCTTCTTCTACTTTTCACCTTCAAGTGAAAATAAGCTGAGTTAGCATCCCCCTCTCTTAGTCCCCTAATCTTGGCTCTTTGCCTTATCCTAATCCTCTCCAGAGAGGCTAGAGCTAGTAATCTTCCTTTAATCAGAGCCTTTAGACTCCTCTCGTCTTGAGATAGTTGTCTTGTTTCTTGAGCTACATCAAATCTGTATATGATCTCATTTGCAATCTGCATCTGCAGTCTAAATTTACTGATCTTTCTCTGGCCCCAAACTGACAATTTCATGCTTAGCCTAGCCATCTTCACATACAGGGTTGTGAATGGATCAGCTGAGTTTACCGGCAATTCCCATGTGTTCTTGACTACCTCCAAGAAACCTCCAGTCTTTGTCCAAAATGTTTCAAAACAAAATCTCCTTGTTCTGGCAGCTCCTGTATCCCCACAAGTCAATAACATTAGACAATGATCAGATCCTGAAGTGCTTAAGGCTTGCAAGGTTGCTTCTGGTATGCTTTGTTCCCAGCTGTTTGTAACAAAAATTCTGTCCAGTTTGACCAATGTCGGCTGCTCTTGTTTGTTACTCCATGTATATCTCCTCCCAAACAGGTACATCTCTCTCAATTCTAGTTCGTTCACTTTGCTCTTAAAGGCATTCATCAGTCTTCGATTTATCTTGTTGTTGTTCTTGTCAGAAGCTGAAGTAATCATGTTGAAATCCCCTGCTATCATCCATTCTTGAGGACAAGCTACTCTGACTTCCAACATTTCATCCAGGTACAAAAGTTTCTCATCATCAAGTTGTGGCCCGTATACAGAGGTTAGTCCCCAAGTTATTCCACCTTGTATCCACTGTAGCTCCACCGAAATCGACCACCTTCCTGTATGTTTCAGCACCCCGTTGAACAAATCTGATTTCCAGGCAATGATAATCCCCCCTCTCGTTTCAATCGCAGGTAGAGTGACAAAAGCATCAAAATCTCTGCCACAGAGTTCAAACACCATCAAAGAATTGATAGCATCTAATTTAGATTCCTGCAAACAAACAATTGACACCCCCGTACTTGCTACTGCCTCCCTTACAAGCCCCCTCTTTGCCGGCCTGTTCAACCCTCTTACATTCCATACCAACACTTTGAAATTAAACATTGATACAAGATACACTCCCTCCCCTTTCTCCCTACCGCCCCTGTTGGGCCCTGTCGCTTAAGCTGGCGACTCAATCACT
Organism: Leersia perrieri; assembly: GCA_000325765.3. Classification (NCBI taxonomy): domain Eukaryota; kingdom Viridiplantae; phylum Streptophyta; class Magnoliopsida; order Poales; family Poaceae; genus Leersia; species Leersia perrieri. Next base: position 15,110,324 of record CM002477.1, read on the forward strand.
GGTTGTGCTGGAGGCAGCGCACAGCTTGGGATGACCGACACATCCAGGAGATCGGCTATTGCCCTGACATGTTGTGGAGAAAGTGGGTGATCGAATAGCCCAACGTATCTGTGCAGATCTTCTGCTGAAGCTTCATGTTCCTCTTCGATAACGCCCATGGCCTTCATGTTGACTCGCTGGGCCTTGGTGATGACATGCTCACGAACACCGCTGTTCTTCTCCCTAAGGCGCTAGCTACGCCATGGCTTGAAATCCTCTGGAATGGTTGGCTTTCGTCTTTTCTTCATTGTTGGAGCAGATGCTAGCGGCTGTCCCGCAGAGAGGGTGCGCGCACGGTTGAGACGCGGTCGACGAAGTTTGGGATTGCCGCTGCCTGTGGGCTGTAGTCGAAGATAGCGGTAGTCTGCACTTGCTCTTGGACCTGGGCCGTGTCATGGGCTTCGATTGCATCCTTCAGTTGGGCCGCACATGGGCACGTCTCCTTGTGTGGGCCTCTTTGTCTGAAGTAGACTCTAAGCGGTGTCATTCCCGCGATCAAGTCACCATTTGAAACCGCGTCGCCCGTGAGCTGCACATGGGGGGTGAGCGGCGCGGTCTCCTATGCATCTTCCTCCTCTGTCGCCGCCATTAATTCGCCAACAGACTGTGCACTCTCGCCCTCAACAGTAGCAGGTACAGGAGATGCTATAGGAGATACAAGATCCTTCACGATCTCCTCGAACGTCAGCTTCTTGGCAATCTCGCCCGCTATAGTGCGCGCGTGCCTGTCTACGGTAGATGCTGCGGGCGCAGTTGCAGGACGCTGCAGGCTGAGAGCGACGCGCAGGGGAAACGGTGCCGTTGCCACTGGTTCGACCGGTCCAGCCTCGTCGCCGACGTCTTGTATCACGATCTGCTCCAGAACCGGCCCAGCCGGTCCCGGCACGACGGCGTTCTGCTCTTCCTCCGTAGACGCCTCCGGTTCAGCGCCGTCACCGTTGGCCTGCTCCATGGCCGCCGGCTCAACGCCGTCACCGTCGGCCTATTCACTCGCTGCAGTACAGCGCCGTTCATGTCGGCCTGCTCCATGCCAGCATGTCATCGTCCTCCCCATCGGTTTGCTCCATGGCCGCCGGTTCCGCACCAGCGCCGCCGTCCTTGGCAGGCGGCACCTCCCCAGTCACCCTCAACGTTTACTCACGGCCCGCCATCTCAAGCTCAGAAATCTCCGTGTGAGGGGAGCATGTGGATGGGTTGCCGACGAGGAACACCAAATCCAGTTGCACGTCGAACCAAGGCGAGCCGCATACAAACTTGTCGGAAACTGTCCGGGCAATCTCTGTCTTCGATTTTTCCGAAGTTTCTGCTGGCGCCTTCTTTCCTCCGTCTTCCTCCGTTTGTGTCACCACCGGTGGCGTTACCGCCGGTGTCATCTCCGCCGATGTTGTCTCCGCCAGTGGTGGGTGATCGCCCGCCTCATCCCCAAGGGCGAGGCCGAAAGCGCGGGAGCCGAGCCCTCCGGCCGCCCCGTTGGCACCACCGAAGCAGCTGGCCCCGCCTTGCGGCATAGGGAAAGGACCCGTGCCATCTTCCCGTCCTGCCCAGCAGGGGAAAGAGTTCTGGAGAGGACGATTTCAATGGTGGACTTCGCCAATGAGTTGTGGGGGATGAGGCCGGCGAGATTGGAGGATTTCGTTGAGAAATATGTCTGATTTTGAGGAAGTCCGAGTCGCCTCATCTTATCCCAATTTTCTCGCACGAGTGGAGCGAATTTTTTTTCGCGCGAGCGAGTTTTGCCGTCGAAAGCGAGCCGAATCGGCTCTCCCTGGCCAGCAAGGTTTTTCTCGCCCCGCAGGGCTACCTTGCCACTAAAAACTATATTTTTTTACCGGTTCCAAACAGCTTGCCTTGCCAGGCCAGGCTAGGATAGTCCTGGCCGAGGATCCAAGCGGACCCTAATGAAGTACGGAGTATGACTGATGCAGGGAGAGGTGGGTTTGAGGGCGTGGGATATTCAGGTACTCGTCCCAACATCCAACCTGAGAGGGGGCAACCATACATTGGCCGAGGATGCAGCAAACTCTACGAGTGCAGCCCGCCAGCAGGTGCAGCCTCACCATGAAGCTCGGCTATCTACTCAAACTCGATCAATCGAAGATGCAATGGAACAATGATATAGTGTCACCTTTGCCTCTGATTTCATCTAACGACATATGAGTACTATACATATCTTAGATCAATAAAACAAGGTGATACAATTACTATGTCAAGTTAGACAACACCAATATATATGAGAGTTGTTGGTTTGGGCTAGTATGAAATCATTATATTGCAGAACCACGTAAGAACGTTTTCTGAGCATATATGTTCGATCATAGGGAAATGTAGAAGAGTCAAAATACGAGGACGAAATATAATGCCCTTATACAAAAGGAAGAACGACCAAATAGGAAGGAAGAGAGCAGTGCTGGCTGCATGCCTACACCCGGCGAAATGTATAGCGATAAATGGAGGATTTTCCGTCCGAAAAAATCCTGTCCGTTTAGGAGTGGGAGCGGGCCTGCTTCTAGGTGATTTGAAATGGATGGCTCGCTCTCCCGGCCGCACAAATAGTTTAACCCGTCAGCAAAAATCGTTTTTACCAGTGAGTGTACGTTACTGACCAATGGCTGCAAGGATTGTTCACCACAGCTGAAGGGATTCAAGGCAAGCAATTAGCTAGGATTTGATCGATAGTTTTCTTACGTTGATTGCAGATTCACAGAGGACACATCGAACCGTGTGATGTAGATTGTGGCGGCTGATACGATCAGCGAGGTTCAGCAGTGGCGGTGAGCAACCAACCACATGAAGTAGCGACAGACATATGCCTTGCTTCTTTTTTAAAGAGGAGTTCAATTTTAAAATACAAAACGCCCCAAGATAGAAGGAAAGGCTAAGGTGTTGTCTGGTGCCAGACACCATTTGCTAACAAAAGTTGTCACACTTATATAAATTGAGCTGATCAAATTAGCCACGCTATATCAATCACAGGAAAATCTTGTCATATTTTTTAAGTCATTGATGCATGTGGCCTAACTTAAGTTAGAAGAGAATTTTGCCACAATTGTTTCTAACCAAACAGCTACCATGCATCATGCATGTTAGTTGAACTTGCCTAACCTTAATTAGACATGGAATGCGGAAAAGGTGTGATGGGCAACTGAACACCTTCGAAATCTAGGGATACACAACTGAAAAGACGACCTAGCGCTGCAGCGCTAGAAATAAAAGACAAGAATGAAACATAACACATAAAACAATTGTTAATTAACATATACCTAGAGGGAGTAGATTACCCTCTTTTATATGAAAAAAAAATACATAGGGAGATTATATGCTAGTATAGAGCTAGAGCTGATAAATCATGTTGCAAAACTAACCCACAAACCATATTGGTAGCTAAACGCGAAAGCGAACACCATAGAAGATCCAAACTTAACAACATCACGAAGACACGATTTTTGTTAATGAGATTCGACCAAACCAACTTTCCTGGGCAATGATTACGGATGCTACTTTTTATCCAGTATAATTACAGCTTATCAGGGTATGGACAACCATAAACGATCGGTTATGTCGCCGACGGTCATTCCCTACATCTACCTATGTTATTGATGTCGTGTGGTTATAATAGATGTGTCTGTCTATTCACAGGAGAACTAGGATAGAGCCCAGCTCTACTACTAGCCTAACATCTAGTATAACTTTAAGTCCTAATTAGTAATCAACTTCGTACACATATTCGACACAAACTCTAACAAATTCTTATTGTTTGTTGTAACTTATGCAACTCTCCGTATTTGCATCCTTCCTATTAAGTAAAATTCAGATAGGAAATCTCTCCCAGTGTAACCATTTAAAAAAAAATCTCGTTGTTGTCCTCTCTCTCTATATGGTGGAGGAGATAGTCGACCGAGTCAAGTCGGTCAAGCTGATCTCCACGATGGAACAATGGAATGAACAACAGTAATTCTGGTTCCATCACGAGTCTTGCTAAAGTTGCTAAGGTCTATAACTCCTGGTTCAAAAGTCGTGGAAAAAATGAGGACTTTGATGGCAAGTGCCAAATTGGTCCCGGCGCCCATTGACCCCTGGTAAACGATAGATAGTGAAATACACTGCACTGCAGTGCTGCACTTATAGATAGAGAACTACCCTGCCCTGCACGGCAAGTTAAATTTAATTTTTTTTTATCTGTCCGGTTTTGGCCGTAAAAAAAAAATGCGGCCACTAAGTTCCTCTATAAATCCTGAAAACAGAGAAGCAACAAATTAACCACAGGAGGGTAAATTTCCAGTCAGAGATCAGAATCAAGTTGGAGATCATGAGGACGCAGCGCAGCTACTCTTCTGCTGCTTCTGCACTGTGCTTTTGCAAGGTTCTCCTTATGGTCCTCGCCCTCATCAGTACTCTGCACACTGCCTCCGTAGAAGGAGGTAAATGTTAATTAATTAATCAGTTAATTGGATTTAAATTCAGGGTTGATTAACTGACGAAGCTAGATATGTATATTCTGCATGATTATGGATGGATGGATATGATGCAGGGAGAGCAGCAGCAGCAACAATTGGTGGGATGAATGGGGCACTGGATCCAACCTACACGCCGCGGGTTGCTCCTGGAAGGCCTTACACTCGCCCATGCGGTGCTTACTACAACAAATGCCCTCCACAAGCAGCTGGCTCACCATGAGTAGTTAACTACATGTGCATGCATGACAGTCTCTGCTACTTCACGCATGCAGACTTATATACTACTGATGTCGATCAGTATATACAAATAAACATGGGAGGCGTCGATCGAACGCATGACCGATCGATCGATTGGGTGAAATTATTCCTGTGTGTGCCGCCTAAACTAATATATGTTGCTACCATATTAAATCTTCAGTCCAGTACTTGAATTGTGGACATGTGATCAGGCAGCATATGCCGTAAATAAACGGAATTCAGTGTACTTTAAAAATAATCTGGTAAATAAACGGAAGCAGATGTGTATGTGTCTCATTACTGCTTCCATGTTGCATTGTCTGATTTGCAGCATTACTGCTTCTTGCTAGTTGTCCAACGCACGTTAAGAACATACTAGTAAACCTAGCTCAGTGAAGGCTTCTTTCAGTTAATTCAACCTCTTTACTCTCTTCGAGTTTCAGTTCTATTCTCTTCGATCTTTGTGTAACCGAGGGGCCGGCGTATAGCCAGATTTCAGCTGGGTACGGATCATCAGAGCTGTATGGCAGTCTTAAGTTAATCTGGAACGCACTTCGAAGTGAAGAGTACTTTTGGGGAGTATGTATATCTATAGTAAAAACAGTTTGAATTAATCTTAATGCATATGGTTGAAGAACAACCCAACAAGGCAAAGCAAGGCAAGCTCCACGCATAATACTTCCTTCGTCTCAAAATATAGCAACCAAGAAAAAACTTTAATCCCTTCTAGAATAATATATCTAGGCTATATTATGAGACGGAGATAGTATTATATTATTATACTCCATATTACTCCGTTTACTTACCAATGAACATACGTATGTGCTCTGAATGGGGAAGCTAGCACGACTGCACGAGAGGAAAGAACGAGGTTCGGAAAAGAAACCCCCGTCTCAATCCTAATTTGGCCCACGGGAGGGATCTCTTTTAAAGCTGGGCTGCTGTCCAAGTTGGCCCATCCTTAATTCAACGAGACATGGAACATTGGCACAGTGAAAAAAGGAACACAACGAGATATGATCTCTCGCGGTTTCAGGTGTGTGTTGTATATGTTTCAGGCGCCTTTATCTCTATTAGAAGACCACAGTGCTGACCTGTTTGTCATCTCCTGCCTCATTGCGGCCTTCTCCAATGGTTAGAGATAGCTGCTATCTCTAAACTATTTAAAAGATAACTCTTCCAATAATCTAACTCTTAGCAAATAGCTTATAATAAAAATGACCCCACATGCTATCCTCACTAGACATTGGAGCGTGTGGAAGAGACTATCTCTTGAATAATAGATGGCTTTTATCTCTCCTCTATTAAAAATTATATAAGTTGGCTTATAGATAGTCATTGGAGGAGACTATATATTGCCAATAGAAATAATCTGAACCGTTCGTATGAGAATATTTTTTTTATATTTCTATTATCATTAAATGGGACGTGGCCGTAGAAATCAATTCAATCCATTGGATTACAATAGATTTACGGTTTAGATGGACCACCGGAGCAAGGCTCCTTATGCGTTGCTTTGTTGCTGCAGTTGCTTGCGTTCATGGTTAGAACACGCATAGTTACCACTGCCATGTTAATCTTACCTTTGCTGGTCCATGGTTCAGGCATGCATATATAGTACTAAGAATTGAACAGTAGAATTCGTTGCTCGTTTGCTTGTGTTGAGTAACTGCAGATCCATACAAGAACGTTGCGTCCAATGAATTTTATGGCGGTTGTTGTAATGAAATATTTTCACCAGTATAAGTGCACACATAAGTTTAACAGTATTACTCCCTCCGTCCAATATTGCAAGGGATTTTGACTTTTTGATTGCTATGTTTGACCACTCATCTTAATAAAAAATTGAAATATTATTTATTTATCTTATTATTTACTTTATTATCTAAAGTACTTTAAGGATGATTTATTATTTTTTCTATTTACACTAAATTTTTGAATAAGACGAATGTTCTAGCAACATGCAGTACTTTCTTTGGGCTAGAGCTCATCTCCAAAAGAAGAAGGAACGGCTTTTGAGCAAGAGCTGATAGATATATATATATTCCTTGTTTGGCCACATCTACGGCCTACGGGTGCACTTTGATGTACTTGTGGTTTAGTGAAAGTCGGTCAAGCCTGCCAGGATAGACCAATAAATGTAATTAGCACAATTTTGGTGCCATCCCGAGTCTCTCGTGTTGCAACTGGTAATTAAGAATTATTAATTGTTGCTGATTCTAGTATCCATTGTTGAATATTCCATGGCTCCATTCAGATGTCTCGACATTTCATGCCCTAGAAACAAAAATATGGCGGCTGGCTAATGCCAAATTGGCCGTGGAAGAAGTGTTTTTATTACGGTACCTAATACTATACTATAAGTATATGTATGTAGGAACTAGTATGGATAAAATAAATTGAGTATTATAAATAATTGATCTATTAACTTGCGAAATTATTCACCACGCTATTTATTTAACTAGTATGCTATTGTGAATTCACAATATTTCTAATATTTGCATAATAAAGTCACATAGTTATGACCGTTCTTTCCATGCAAATGTCATATATTATTACATACTACAGGTGTATATTACCGTATACAATCACCAATATACATTTAATCTCGACCATTCATTCACTAATATAATTGTACAGTATACAGTATTCGATACCGTTAAGGAGCCTGTGGAAGAAAGGGGGCACGTTGCTGACTGGTAAACGGTAACGAACTGCGTTGCGCTACCTCGAAGGGTCTATAAATACTGAAAACCCAACAGCCTGAAGAGAAACACAGCAAACCAGGGTAGAGGTGCAAGCAATTTCAGTCGAAGAGAACAAAAGAGAGAGATGAGGACTCAACGCAACTCCTCTTCTGCTGCTACTGTTCTGTCCCTTTGCAAGGTGCTGTTGATGGTGATCGCCCTCATCTGCACCCTGCAAACTGCCCCTGTACACGGAGGTAATTAACTAAACAATGTATTAGTACATATATTCTTTAATCGGCCCATCACAGTTTAATTAGCTATGTGCTATACATGTAATGTATTATTACTGTTAACGACTAGACAGGGGGTTTGGTTATAGTTAACTGAATGAAGTATATGCAGGGAGAGCGGTACCAGAAATGAGTGGGAAGGCCGGTTCAGTACTGGATCCACGCTACACGCCGCCGACGACTCCCGGTGGATCTTACACTGGCCGGGGGTGCAAAGGTTCCTACAGATGTACTCCTCCAGCTGCTGCAGCCTCACCATGACTCATCGATCGATCGATCTTGATTATATCGGTCGATCGATCGAAATTATGGAGTCCATTGCCTGACTATATACATAAAGAAATAAACCAGGAATCTAATGCATGATGATATATTGATATATCGAGCAAGTGTTATTCATGTGTCTGTGTGTGTGAGTGTGACTAAATTATTATATTATAATGTTGTCATATTGTCTGGTGTATGCTTAATTCCATGCATATCGGTGCCCATAGCTACTTGTAGACAGCTGATCGGTTTGCAAATTAGTTACTACTCCCTCCGTCTCAAAATAGTACTACCTAGTACCAGATGTAACGTTTTCTAGTACAATGAATCTGAACAGTCTCTGTCCAGATTCGTTGTACTAGGTGATGTGCAATCAAGTCCTAGGTAGTTCTATTTTGAGACGGATGGAGTAGTTAACACGTAAAAATAATGGAAGATTTGAATGCTCCATCTGCAAATGAACGAACATACGTATGTGATTGAATGTGCCTGGAAGCTGTTCACACCCTGCATGAGATGAATTTTGGAGGAACGGGCCCGAGCCCGGGGTCGACAGAGAAAGGAAAAAGTCTAATTTTTGCTCCTAAAATTTGTCATTGAGTTTAAAAACGGTGCTTCAACTCCAGAATCGGATACAGTTCATCCCCCAACTTAAAAACCAATGCAAATATAGATCTAGGCTAGGATTGTCCCCGGTTTTGATTGATGTGATATACACGTGGCATTGACGTGGTACTAGGAGCAAAATTTAAAAACAAAATATGTATGACACATATGTCAGTCAAACAAAAAGATAAAAATAGTGTAACCCACATATCAGGGGGTCCCACTTCTCCACCTCACCTTCTCTACCTCTATCTTCTCTCTCCACTAGGGAGCCGAAGCCAGCCACTGAGTGAGGTGAAGACGGAGGAGGCCAGGAAGTGGGAGAGGGACAAGTTGGGGAGGTTGGCGGCCACTGTCAGCGAGCGAGCGGTGTGGAGATGGAGGCCTGCGAGTGATGTAGAGGGAGAGGAAGCAAGGAGGCTGGTGAGCGACACGAAGGGAGGAGGCAGGGAAGCTTACAAGAGGGGCCGCTATGCCGACTGCATCTAGGGAGGGAGATGGGAAAGGGAAAGGAGGCCGCATAGCCCCATCCTGCTCCCCATCAGCCACCACTCGTCTCTGGCTTCCCGCCCTATACAAAGATGGAAAAGAGAGATGGGGAGGAGAGGAGGAATAAGGATTGGTTGCCGACATGTGGGGTCTACGTGGGTCCCATACCAACTTAGCCAGTTGACATGCTGCCCCCACCATCTTTTATTATTTTCTGGTGTAACTGACACATGAGTCCCATATTTTTTTATTATTTTCCGGATTGAATTTGCCATGCAAGCGAGACATCAGCCTCATATAGAACGAAGATCTAGTCAAATGAGCCACGTATGTGCCACGTCAGCCAAAGCCATATATAATACTACCCTAGTACTATGTTTGTGCTATTTTTACAAGTTGTAGGATGCGGTGTATCATGTTTTGCGGTTCAAAATGTTCAATGATGTTTTTTTCTTTAAATCGACGACAATGTGAGGGATCTAAAGTGGACTTTCTCCAATTAATTAGCACTCCAAAACCAATCCCATTTTCTTATGCATGTTTCCCGTCTGATTGCTCCAAACCCATGCACAGGAAGATATGGTGTTTGCCAAGGAAAAAATGGGAGTTCGCATTCTCTGCCTTTGGCCTCAAAGGAAGAAGACTTTGTTGTTGTTGCTATCTAGACGACTCATCTTGCAATCAAAGGCTGCATATACATTAGCTCCACCAGAATATTACTTATCGTTCTAGCATAGTAGAATATTACTTAGTTGGCCTCTATGCAATTTTTTATTGTAGGGTAAAAGACTAAGAAATGAACAGTAGAATTCTTTGCTCGTTTGCTTGTGTTGATTGACTGCAGATCCACGCAAGAACGTTGTGTCCAGTGGATTTTATTTGCGCTTGTTGTATAACATCAAACATTTTCACCATTATAAGGTATACGCATTAATTTAACACGGAGTATGATCGATATCTCTATACCAACACGCAGGATTTTCTTTGAGCTAGAGCTCATCTCAAAAAGGAAAGAAAAAAAGAACTGCTTTTGAGCTAGAGCTGATAGATACTCCTTGTTTGGCTGCATCTACGGCCTACGGGTGCATTTTGATGTTCTTGTGGATTTAGTGAAAGTCGGTCAAGCCTGCCAGGATAGACTAATTATGTAATTTAGCAACTATTATTGTGCCATCCGGAGTCTCGTATTGCATCTGGTAATTAACGTATATCCTGATTCTAATATCCATGGGGGAATAGTCCATGGCTCCTGAGTCTCGTATTGCACGTCTTAGTCTCTTAGAAAAAAATTGACGAGTTGCTGACTAATATGCCAAATTGGCCGTGGAAGAAAGTAGGCACGTTGACCCCTGGTAAACGGTAGCGATTACCAAACTGCCCATTGCAGGCTCTATAAATTCTGAAAATCCAACATACTGAAGAGAAACACAGCAAACTAGAATCTAGCGCAATTAATTCAGTTGAAGAGAACAAGAGATCGACATGAGGACGCAACGCAACTCCTCTTCTGCCGGAGCTCTTCTGTCCCTTTGTAAGGTGTTGTTGACGGTGCTCGCACTCATCTGCACCCTGCACACTGCCTCTGTACACGGAGGTAACTGAACAGTGTATACTTTATTAATTTGTCCGTCAGAGTTTTAATTAACTATGTGATAGCAAGTACATGTGATGTTTTATTCCATCATTAACGACCAGACAGGGTTGGGCTCCTATCGTTTCCCTATGGATTATTAGCCGAAGCCAAAATTAAATTTTCAAACTTAATTTTAAAATTGATTTTAGAAATTTTTTATAGTTTTTTCTAACTTTGTGTTTAAAACCATAAATAATTTATCTATAAAAATTTTATACAAATTATTTTTCAATATGAATATGCATATTTTATATTTTAGGCATTTAGGATAAACGATGAGGTCCTTGGTGAACTATATGATGGATATATGCTACTCCAATATGCAGGGAGATCGTTAGCAGCAATTGGTGGTGGGGGAGCATTGGATCCAACCTACACGCCGCGAGTTGCTCCTGGAAAGCCTTACACGCCTCCCCGTGGATGCGGCACTGTCTACGGCTGCCGAAACAGCCCTCCATGATGCATGAGACTACTTTACTCTTCTGATGCTGCTGCTAGGCCATCTAAGGAGTATTAGGTATCTCGATCAATGCCATGGATTACATGCTATGCACTTCTGTAGTTCTGTTTACATATATATAATAAAATAAACATTAATAAATAGACATGTAACACATGCATGATCGAGCAGAAACTACTCCTAATTAATCCTATGTGTAACTGCGTGTAACGTGTGCACGTACATACCTGAACTATAGTATGATGTCTAATATGTTTTGGTCATCAATAAATTACAGTCTGATTTTCAGCCAGCTTAATTAGTGGTGTGGTGGTGCTGTATCTTATTGTTTCTCGTTGGTTGTCCAAGTTAAGAGCATAAGCTTGCATGAGCACACTATTCAGTCCATGAATCTCCTGAAGGTTCAGTATTAATTCTTTTCATCTGTGTATAGCTGAGAGGCATGCAATAGATATCATCTCAGGGTTCTCTAGGGTTGTTAGGATATGCATAGGACGGTCTTCATCTGTAACTGGAAGGCAACGTGCGCGAAGAGTTTTAGCTAGAGATAAAATTCAGTAAAAGGAACAGCTTCTGCTCATAATTAACAGGGAGAATTGCATGAACCACCCTAATTATCACTATTGTTTTGAGATTTCACCACGTAACCTATATATTTCATTGTAAAAGCCCAACCACCTAACCTACTTGTTGCAAGGACTCACTCACTCAAAATATCAAGGATAAAGTTTCCCTAGTATACACGTAAGTAGCTAATTCGACTAGATTGAACATACCCTATGTGATTACATCATGCATCCGATTCAAAGTCAATGATAATATTAGCCCTACCAACATGACCTGAGCCTCGCCTTTAATTTATTTTTGTTGTGTGGAAAGCCAACGTGAATGAGTAGCCTTGAAGGAGGAAGATTGTGATGCATTGTAGATTATAATGGAAGGAACATACTTAAGGCACGTTCGATTCAGAGGGTTGGGCCGGATTATTTTTAGCACGCAAAACGAGAAGTGTCATTAGCATATAATTAATTAAGTATTAATTATTTTAAATTTTAAAAATAGATTTATTTGATTTTTTAAAGAAACTTCTCTATAAAAAGTTTTTTAAAATAATACACCATTTAGCGGCTTGGAAAGCGTGCACACGATAATCTGGAAACTATCCATTTGCGATGTGCTGATTAGAACGCAGCCTTAATCAGAGTTGGTGGGTGGGCTTTTGTAATAAAATTGGCAGGGTGCGTCAGTTTTTTGCAACAAAATACTTATGGCGTGGACTCTCAAAATTAGCAGGGGCGACGATTCGGATGTCTCATAAAAATTTTCCTAATTAACAGCAAACAAAATTCAATTATTTTCTACTATGTATGTGTCTGCCTGGCAAAGTAAAACGTACTATGTATATGCGATACCATGAAGTGGGGTAAATGATGACCCTTGGAAAAGTAGTATTCATAAGGGGCTAAGTTAGAATATTTTACTAACAATACCATCCATATATAATAATCTTGCTTATATATATGCCTTTTTGATTGGTACTAAATTTTGCCTTACCAAATTTGGGATAATTTTAATAGTATCATATGGAATGTTTATTTTGCTATCAATTTTCGTCCATATAAATACAGTTTCTATACTAGTAAAATTGATTGATGATATGAAAAACCTGTCAAGATTTTGGAAATGTCAAAATGGTGGTAGGGCAAAACTCGGCACAAAATCAAACAACCCCTGTAGCGTCATATCCATTACCTAAAGCATCATATCCAACGAAGAAAAATTTTACGGTCCTTAAGAGGTACCAAAATTTATAGTGAAAAGTCCGGTACCTCTCGATATCTCTGACACCAAGAGGTACCAGATTTACATTTAAAGTTTTGTGTATAACGCGGTACCTACTCAAGGACTGTAAAATCGTTCTTTAGAATTTTACAAGAAGTGGTTAAGATATATTAAGAATAAAATACAATACCAGAATTTATGAGGGTGTAATTTAGTTATATATCTTGCAAATTACTCAAATAAGTCACTTAACTTGTGTTTACGGTGCAAATTACATTAAACGTGGATGATGTGTCCACCACACTATAAGTTTACAAATATGGCCACATATAACCCACAAGTAAGCAACAATATAATAAATCCAATACAGCATGAACTATATCAAATAATGGAAATAGCAACAGTTCTATATTGGATATAGTGAAGTCAGTTTTTACGGCGTACTCCAATGTTTTTTTAGTCAGTTAATCACAGCTCAAATTATAGTGAGATCTACGGTGGAGGCCAATTTATTTTTCACGCTGCGTGGCAACATCCAAAATTTTGAAATAGACATCTCGACAAAGACTTTTGGGGCATATTATAGTGGATCCAGTGAAATCGGTCAAGTCTCCAGGATCCAAAGTAGTGAAAAAAAGGATATTGTTGAAACCTTATCGGGCCACGTCTATAGGCCAATGGAAGTAGCTAGCAACAATCCTGAATTTTGGTGCCATTCTGACTATTCCCGAGTTACAGTATGCAGTGGACATGAGTCAGCAGTATAACTTGATGTTTGATGTACTCGTTATCATCTCATCATCAATAAAAAGGAAGCAAGAATAGCTTTGCCTGCTCCAAGTTGTCAACAGAAAACCTCTCATGCAACTTAATTATGTTAACTGCCGGAAAGGTTAGAATGTGTCACAACTAACCAAAAAAATTATATATTGTTGAATAGAGAAAGATTATTAGATGTGACATCTTCTAACACAATGAATCTTGACAACCTTTTATCCAGATTCGTCATACTAAAAAATATTATATCCAGTATTACTATTTTGAGCAAGAAATATCTGACAAAGGGAATACTGTTGCTTGCCCATACCTAACAGTGAAAAGTCGGTGAAGCCTCCACGACGAACCAGTTCGCCATGCAATGCAACCACAATTCTGAATTCTGGCGTCATGAAAAGAAAAAAAATGGTCTATTAATTTCTTCCTAATGATAAATTCATTACAGTTCATTGATGATTTTCTCCATGCGCTCACATGAGACATCGGAAACACTGGAAATTGGGGGAAAAAATCGCGACTAACAGCCATATATACTCCGTTGCTAGATTTTTTTTTTGTTGGAGAGGATATTACCGATTCTTGGAACTGGAAAAAAGATCACCGTTGACCCATGGTAAACGATAGCGAACTGAGGTACATCCGCTATAAATTCTGAACACACTAACTAGAAGGCCGTAAAGAAGCAGCAGCACGCAGCAAACTGAGACAGTTTAGCCGACAGAAAAAGAGAAACTAGGAAGGTAAATATATAGATCATGGGTAAGCAAGCTGTGTCCCTTTGTAAGGTGCTCATGATGGTTCTCGCCCTCATCTTCGCCATGCACACTGCCCCCGTAGATGGAGGTAACAATGAAGTAGCTAGCACTAATTAATCTTTTGTGCGTGCTGATTGTTTTTAGCTATTAGAAAGAGAGTTTAATTAGAATCAATAAACTCCATATTCAATAATGAAGTAGCTACTAATATAGTAGTGTGTGTGCGTGTGTTTTGCAGGAAGAGCGGCAGCAGCGGTTAGAGATGGATATGTACCGTATCCAAGAGGCTACGGAGGCTACGCGCCGGTATGCATCGGCTACAGATGCCCTCCAGCTGCTACTGCTTCAGGCTCAGGCTCAGGCTCACCATGACGAACTTACAGTCTACAGACATAAGACATCCTGCTGCTATAAATCATATATATACTGCAGTAGTATTAGATAATGATATATTTCTACCGTCTTAAAATATAAAAATCTATTCTTGTATACTACGAATCTAGACAGAGGTTATGCATAGATTCGTAGTTTTATGATGTGTCATATTTAGTATATATTTGTATTTTAAGACGGACGAAGTATGTATGTGTGTGCGTCTATATATATATATATATATATATATATATATATATTACTGCGAGTACTACTTTATTATCTGGATTATTGGTCATGCATATACCGTATTAATGTGTGGTTGGAGTATGTATTGTAATATATGTATACTTGTCGTCAATAAAAGAAGCAAATACGTATGCTTCAGACATGCTAGCCTGATCTGCAGCTTAATTAATACGTCAACATTAAGCCGTTTATTAAGAGCTTAATTAATACGTCAACATGACGTGTCACTAGTGACGATCTGGATTATCATATTTCAACCAGAGTCTTTGAGGTCATTCAGCAGGGTCGCGGGCAGACATATACTCCCTCTGCTTTTTTATAACCAACGCTAAATAAAAGTGGATAGAGGAAGCATATAATTAACATTTGTCACAAAAACAGCTTAATTAATTCAACTCATGTTGCTGCCTGTAATCGAGGCTGGAACAGTAGTTGCATATGCATATGGCGTGCATGCCCTCTAAAAAAATCTCAAGCGGAGCCTTCTCTTCTGACCTTCTGACCAGTTCTTAAAAAAGTAAAATAAAACAAAAACTCCGATCGACAGTCTCCCCAGCTAGCCGGTCGGAGTTCTATGACCCTGCTAGCGGGTCGGAGTTGGCCCAACAAAAAGACTCCAATTCTTTGTTTTAGAATTGTGCTGAGGGGTCAATTCCTGCAGACCGGCCAAGATCACTTCGCAATCACAAAACCGGAACTTTCTTGACGGTCAAAAATCGCCAAGAAATCCATCAAAACTGCTAAGATATTTTGGTTGTTGACGGTTAGTCGCCAAGAAAGAACCACCAATTTTAGAATGCAAGGAAATTTTATTTGGTGTACTAGCTGGTGTACTACCCAGAATGAGCTCTTGGCACAAGTAAGATAACCTGCATTTAAATAGTGGTCTAGTGTTACTTGTTGCTTTGTGAACTGTTGCTGACCGCTAGGACAATTTGGATATTTGCATGCAGTTGTGTGCAGTATATGTATATCCAGTGTTACTTGCATGTGTTAGTGGAACCAGATCCTCTGCAGTAAACTGCAGAGGTACTGTCACTGATATGTGGGCCCAAAAGGATGATGGGCCCATACGTCAGGGAGAGAGTTCATCTGCATTTACTGCAGATGACCCTTTTCCTGTGTTAGTTATTTTGGACATCCTTCCTTTGGATTCGTAATAGGAGTGTGTGTATTCTTCGACAAAGACAACGTCCTGAAACTACTTTTTGAACACCGTTTTATATTACATTATATACATATAGAAACATATGAATTTATTAAAGTATATTTCAAGATTAATCTATACATATGGGTCTATGTGTATATTTATATAGTAAATGTTTTAAAAATTATTCATAGTTAGAATTTTTTAATGTTCGACACATGTCTAAAACAAAAAAATACTATGGAACTCAATGGAGTATTACATGGGAGCTACATTTTATGAATGAATGATTATGATAATATAAGTGGACTGATCCTTTATAGCCGATTGTCCTCAATTGGAGCTAACCAAGTCTTGGTTGGAACTAGACATCTTCAAACAAGTAATCATTTTTTGGTTCAGCAATGACCTTACCATTGCAGTCACTTTTTTTCTCGATCACCTCCGTTAGGGGGATTTTTTATTTCACTGGTATATTCGGGGCACTCAGAATTACAAGTGTAATTGCAATACAGGGGAAAAGGTATTCAAGGCTCCCAAGCAGTCTCTAAATTGGTAGTGGTTTTCACAGAATAATCCTCTTAAAAAAACAATGCTGTCGAGCCACTGTACATGAGGAGTCTTCACTCTGCTCGATCAATAATTCATTAGCAGGACAGGAGACAGCAAAGCTTTTTATCAGCCAAAATTCTCAGGTATCATCGCCTAGGTGCTCTTCATAGTTTTAATCTGCGAAACACTACTCATTGGGTAAGAATCGACTTGATGGGCCATGCCGAATCGGATGGGAGGGGTTAATGGGCCATTTAGTGATGGGCTAGGCTTTCTTGTGGCCCACGTACATGTCTAATTGGGCCTAGTTTCTTACTCCTCATCTGCAATTTCGAGCATTCTACAAGGGGCTAGATGTAAACTCCTCGTTCCCCATTTCGCTTTCAGGAAGAAGACGGCGAGCGACCGGCCGGCCGGCGGCGAGAGGAGATGGCGGCGGCGCGGGGGCAGAAGGCGCTGGCGGCGCTGCCGCATCTGGTGAAGTCGCTGCGCAGCAGCGAGCCCTCCCCGAGGCATCTCAGGCACCTCCCGTCTCTCAGGTTTGAGCCGGCTTCGATTCCTCCCTCCCTGTTCGTTCCTCCTGCTCCCACCGCTCAGCCGGAGGATTTGATGAAATTTTCGCAGGAGGACCTTCTCTCTCTACGATCAGATCAACCTCATCGACAGCGTCCCCGAAGACCAGCTCCGATTTCAAACGTAATCCCTCCTCCTCCTTCACACCTTCCAATTTCTCCTATTGTTCAATGGCAGTCTTCGTTAATTCCTATTGTTGTGCTTGCTGTTGGAAATGAATGAGTGAAATGCGGATGATATTGGTGCATATTAGGTTTTATGGATGGTACTCCATCGCTGTGTTAGATACATGTTCTTGGACTTGTTTTCATTCTGTAAGACCAGCACAGGACAGGACACAAAAGTTGGTCTGGAAGAGTCTAGGTATAATGGGCTCATCAATCTTATTGCCAAAATTCACATGAGGATTTCTGAACAATAGATCTGCTAAGACCACCACTCCCATCCTTCCCAGCTCAAGCTGATGATTGGTAGATTACCCACCCAAAATGTTCAGCTTTTGTCAAAAGGTATACGACTAAGCCATGAACTAATTCTAGCTGCTCATAGAATTTGGTTCAATCTAGTGTTCTGGGTGCTGCATTTTGGAGAGTGGCTATTTAAAGTGGATTGATTTCTCTCCAGACATTTTTTTATATAATGGAAAAGCTTGCATATATCTGTTGGAACTGAGAAGTTTTGGTTATATGTGGAAATCTTGAAATAGGCTATATTATGACAATGTTTATCTAGTCGGTTGTAAAAATAACAGTTTTGATGTATCAAAGCGGTTAAGGGTTGAGAAAGGGAATAACCCTTGTATCCTTCTTTCTTATGATGTAGCCTATTTGGTCCAAGTGTTCTTTGGAGCTGGCTTATTACTTGCCCAGGATTTTAATTGGATACATTTTGTCACAATTGCATGGGATGATAATCAACTTCACCAAATTGAACCTAGCTTTCTGAGCTGAATGAGGAAGCAGAAAATAGCATGCTTGAACAATTTTCTCCCTGTACATAGTTACCTTTGCCCCTTAATATTTATTGAATACCTATCCATCAGGGGAATTTGGTAAGGCTAACAAAAGGAAATTGGTAAGCTGGAAAGATATATCCTTGCTATTGACATCAGCTACTGCTGAGATCTTCTAGGAACACATGGAGCTGTGTGTTCTGCATGCGTGCACTTAAATTGGCTTCTAGTGGATCCAGCAATGCTTGGATATGATGAAAAGGAATGTGATGTAACACATCTTGTTCTTGTTTCCTGTCATCCCTTCTCTTGTAATCTGCACTTAACAACTGCTCGCAGCCCCTTGGTCTTGTAAACCCTTCTTGGGATCAACATGATCAGGTGGGTCACCTTGACCCCTAGTTGAGTCCTTTTTAAAAAAAATCATATTCGGGGACGCTGTCATGATTAACTTTTTCCTCAGTATTCTTCTCGTTTATCCTATATCTGTTTAACAGTGCATAAATGGGTGTTTGGAGAATGAGATCTTGTATTTAAGCTCGTGAGGTAAACAATCATAGTTGCAATATATCTTAGCAAGAGCTGATACAGATGCTGAAACAATATGGTCAACATTTTGGCACCATAAACCTAACATATCTGCATTCAAAGTCTGGTTTACATTGCCTATTTAGTCTGTGCAGATGAGTGAAGGTTGCCATGCTTATGTTTCAATATTTGGTCTGTTTCCTTGTTAATCTACATACCTGATGTAATTAACTGTTTTCCTTAATTTCAATAGAAAAAAATAGGACGACTTGGAATGTGTATCTAAAGGCGATCAATTTGCACTAATGCCATGAATCGTGAATTTACTGATTTTCCTCTCATTGTGAGATCCATCTCTACAATCTAACTGATATTCATGCAATTGCTACCCACATGACAATGCTAGTAACTTTTGAGTTTTGACATGGATATGGGTCTTTCCATGTCTTGGAAGCTTAGAGTTGACATGTAATCTTGTCAATGTTACTTTTCTGAAGAAAAGTTCGATAATCTCTTCCATTTAGATCCACCCCCTCTAGTTGAACTTATATGTTGATCAGGTGGTTCTGTTCTTTTGTTTTCAGATATGATGACACTGGGTTCATGATTAACAAAGTAAAATATGAGGGAAGCTTATTGGTAGTAGAAAACAAGATAATGACATGGTCACCCAAAACATTTGCGGAGATAACAGCTGAAAGGTAGGATTTTTGCTCGAATTCAGGTTTGTGGAAGTGTTGAATCCCTGTTGCATATGAGTTGACATTAAATTCTTGCTTCCACTTGTGTCTGATATTATTCCCACTTATTTTTTATTTGACTAACAAAGCATCTTTTCTTCGAAATGCAGTTTGTCCATCTTCAAAGTTGTGCACCCTATCCCAGGTAATTTTCTCATTATTGGTCTTTCAGCCTGTTATGCTAATATTATCACCCAAATATCAATGTATCTGTCTTTTGAAAGAAAATTAAGCTAAAGCATGCTTTGTTGGGCTTATCAATCTCCAAAGCTGTGCATTGTGATAATCCACAAACATTTTGTAGAAATTTTGGGTAGAGCACACGGTGAATGCAAAACCTGTCCTGGAATTAACTGAAGTACTGAACAGTGTGATTTTTGCAACAATATTTGTCCTGCTGGGCCTGAAGTTGGACGTTACATCCTCATGGCTGGAATAGTTTTCTTGTTCTAAATAAATCTGGGCTGATGCTGTTTCATGTTAATACTTCTCCAGAGATTCTGATTCTTGGCTGTGGTAGATACATCCAACCAATCAGTCCTGAGCTCCGCAAGTTCATTCGGTCAACTGGGATGAAGCTGGAAGCAGTTGATTCGGTAAAGACCAAACACTCCTTATGTACATGCACATCATCACTTATGCTGTAAACTTCAATGTAGCAGATACGTGTATTTTGTCCACTAATACCTCTGATGCCAAGTCTTTGCCCATGCCTGATATTTCCAATTGTACGGCAGAGGAATGCGTCTTCAACATATAACATTCTGAACGAAGAGGGCAGACCAGTCGCGGCTGCACTTCTTCCTTTCGGAGTTACTTCTTGAAACATGTGGTATCATCAGTATCGTTGTGGCGATGAGCAGGTTAGCTGAGCCATCAAGTCGAGTCTGTTGTTTGGAAGCTGAAATTTTTGTAACATTAACAGGCATTGTTGTTCTATCCCTTTCTCCCCACCCCCCTTAGGAGAGATCATCTTGTTCTTGTGGCCTTTTTCTGTCTTGTAATCGCGGACGAACAAGGTTTTTGACCTAGAAATTACAGTACATGAGAATAACGAGGCTGAAACCAAGTTGCCTTTTTATAAAGCACCACACTCAGTATTTTACTCTCACTTACAGATTTTGTCAGTCAAGTTGGGCCTGGTCCTCTGTGGCTGGTTGACCTGGCATTTCCTAGCTGTATGTATTGTATTCCAGTCTCTGAATGTTTGCGATTTGTTGAATTTTGGATCGCCCGCCAGGCCGCCATTGCAGATTGGCAGGCTGAGGCGGCGTTCATCAGTCAGTCACACGGCATGTATACGTGGGGCTGAGAACATTTTGCTGGGATTTTGGCTTTCTCCTCCGCTCTAAAAATCTGGTCGCCAACTGCCAAGGCATACAGTAGGGTGGAAAGAAAGCGGCAGGCAGCGATGGTACAGGGCAGAAGAGGGACAATTCAGCAGCCAAACTTGTGGAGTACCGCGGCTGCTACAACAGCACATGCGTGAGGGACGAAGCTGTCGCTCTCATGGCGAAACGCACGCATCGGTAGCTGTGTCTGCCTCGACGCAAACGGTGTGGCTGGCGCCATTGATCGTATTCATCATCGCTGCATCCGTCCTCCCAACTTCCCCTTCGGTTTCTCTGATTTTCTCCTCCTCGTGGCAGATTCTTCTCCGGCATGCGCCATCTTTTTCTCCGTACCACACCACCGCGGGCCCACCCCTCCAGTCAGCGCACCATTCCACTGACAGGTGGGTCCATCTGTAACTGTCTTGTTTATTATTTGCCACCCACGCGCGCGCCTCCTCCACCTCCGATGAGACGGGCGTTGGAACCGAGGAAAACAAACAAACAAAAGCGCATCGTGTGGACCGGTGCACCTGGCCCCACCTGACAGGCTCCCTCTCCCTCACGGCGTATAAAGACCATGCCCACGCGGCGCAGCCCAACACCTTAGGAGAGGAGAAGCGAAACCCTCGCGTCCGCTCAACACCGCACACGCGCCCTCTCCTGCGCAGCGCACACCAATGGCGGCGGCGGCTGAGATCGGGGGTTTCATGGCGGCGCCACGCGTGGCGCTGAGGCCGGCCACGCCAGTGGCGGTGGCTGCGTCCGCGCAGCCGCAGCCGAGGAGGGCCTCCGTAGCGGCGCGGGCGCTGAGGGCCTCCACCTCCGAGAAGGTGGCGGATCTCGCCATCGGCACCAACGGCTCCCTCTCCGCTCGGGTGACTACTAGTCGATTTCTCTCTCTCTCTCTCTCCATGCGCGCTTGGCGGCGGCACGGTTATTTTGTCCGATTCGTGGATCCCAATCGCTAGGATTTGCTTAGTCGTTTCGTGATGATGATGATGATGCTTAGATTTGCTCGATTTGTGTGGCTCACATTGTAGATTAGTGGAGTTGTGGCTTCATGCTTGCCTTTTGATCCAGAGCTGCCACGCTAAAATGCTGTTGAAGTGTATGCTGTAAATTTTCAGTACGAGAGAATCAGACAAGTACCCGCTTGTCATTTCCAACACATCGTTTGGAAACTTGTTGGCGTTCTTCCTTTTGTTCTGATCTGATTAGGACCAGCGTGAATTCACCAGCTAAAATTTGGAAAAAGGCTCGCTATGTTCTTAGCTAAAATAAATGTCCTGTTGATTGTGGGACCTGGGGACAGAGGAGGTGGTAGGGGGCCGCCAAATACTTGGTTTGTATTTTGGCGCAAGTTGTACTGCTCCTTGTTCTTTAGTTTTAACTTTTCCCTCATTTTAGTTGTATTCGGTTGTCTTCTGATACAATGAAGTAGCTTCAAATGGTTAGCTCATTTCCCCCCTTTTTTGCATGCAGAGCAATGCTGAGAATACAGCTGAAACTACTTCACAAATGGCCTCTGCGAATTCTCGGAGGAAAACAAAGATTGTGTGCACCATAGGGCCCTCAACCAACACACGCGAGATGATATGGAAGCTTGCAGAGACTGGAATGAATGTTGCGCGGATGAATATGTCCCATGGTGACCACCAATCACACCAGAAGGTGATTGATCTGGTCAAGGAGTACAATGCAAAGAATACTGAGGGAAATGTTATTGCTATTATGCTGGACACCAAGGTATGCAGCCGTTGAACCCATGAAATTTTAATGCTGCAGCAAATGAGCTGTGATGATCAAGCTTTAGTGATGCAGGGTCCAGAAGTGAGAAGTGGGGATGTTCCAGAGCCAATCATGCTCAAGGAAGGCCAAGAGTTCAATTTTACTATTAAAAGAGGGGTGAGCACCAAAGACACCGTCAGTGTGAATTATGATGACTTCATAAACGATGTTGAAGTTGGTGACATACTGTTGGTTGATGGTGAGCTCCGATCTATCAATCTTCAGATCCTGCTTGGATTGTCTTTCTTTATATTGAGCTAGCTTGCTTACAAGTAGACAGTTCAGAGTATTATTGCTTCGACTTATCCTTGATTATATCTCTATGTGCTATAGGAGGAATGATGTCACTTGCTGTCAAGTCTAAAACGGATGATACAGTTAAGTGTGAAGTAGTTGATGGTGGGGAACTGAAATCAAGACGCCACCTAAATGTTCGTGGAAAGAGTGCAACTTTGCCATCTATTACAGGTCGGTTCATTTCTCCCCTAACATGTTCAACCTCCAGATAGCTACACACAAGATCCTGACATTGTTCTGCTTTTAACAGAGAAAGATTGGGAGGACATAAAGTTTGGTGTTGAAAATGGTGTTGATTTCTATGCTGTTTCCTTTGTGAAGGATGCAAAAGTTATTCATGAACTGAAGGACTACCTTAAAAGTAAACATTTACCCCATCATCTATGGAATTTCTAGATATCTATATACCAGGAACTTAATTAATCTCCTAATTTCTGTGCTCTTTTCCATATCCAGGTTCTAACGCAGATATACATGTCATTCCAAAGATTGAAAGTGCAGATTCAATTCCAAATCTCCGGTCTATCATTGCTGCTTCAGATGGGGTAAGACCATGGACACTGGTTGCTTCAACCATTTCGTATTAAAAACATCTTAGCAAGGGGCATCTCTTCTCAACATGTACTTTCCCTTTAGATAGTTATCATGAGAATTGGACCAAGCAATGTGTGTTTGAGAATTTTGTGCAAAGTTCAAACATTTAATTATTTGTTGCCTTTTTTTTTCTATTTCTGGCTTCATTTATCAATGTAATGTTTTACACCTTTCATCTCTGCTTAATGCTAGATACTGAATCACCTAAAATGTTTGTAGGCAATGGTGGCACGTGGAGATCTTGGTGCTGAACTTCCAATTGAGGAAGTTCCTTTGCTGCAGGTTAGTTTAAATGTGTATAGTATTTTAGGAGTGCAAGAAAACATGTATCTGTTTCCCCCTCACTCTCTCCATCCCTTCAATTTGTTTACTATCATAGCCTAAGTTTCAACAATTGAATAAAGCATGAAAAGCATTTAAATTACATGTATTTTACTCCTCCAGGAGGAGATTGTGAGAACATGCCGAAGCATGCAGAAACCAGTTATTGTTGCCACAAATATGCTAGAGAGCATGATAGACCATCCAACTCCAACAAGAGCAGAAGTTTCTGATATAGCTATCGCAGTTCGTGAAGGTTCTGATGCCATTATGCTCTCTGGTGAAACTGCCCATGGAAAGTAAGATTTTTCAATTTTGACACGGGATACCTTTTATTTTTGTCCTTTTCCATGTGCATCCAATAAATTTATTTCCTTAAGCTCCTGTTGGATGTGCATAGAGTTCTGCTTAGTACATGTTTGTTCCACTAGGTTAGTACTGACCTGCATTTCAATTTGACTTATCTTGATTTTGCATCTTGCTGTGTTTAGGTTCCCACTGAAGGCAGTCAAGGTGATGCACACTGTGGCACAGAGAACAGAATCCAGCCTGTATAACCCGGCTGCATCTCCTAGTCTTGTCACACGTCAACAGGTATATCCCTTATTTCATCAACTTCAAGTTTACCATAACATGGCTGCATTGTTTGTTGTTCAATATTTAGACCCCAAGGTTTTTCGTAGATTGTTACTCTATTTCAGCATCTTACTTTCTCATGATTCTTTTGGTAGGCTCTTTTGAATGAGGAATTTTGTCAAAGCCAACTAAGCAGAATGTTTGGATCTCATGCAACAATGATGGCGAACACCCTTTGCACCCCAATTATTGTGTTTACACGAACAGGTTCCATGGCAGTCCTTCTCAGCCACTACCGGCCCTCGTCTACAATATTTGCCTTTACAAATGAGTAAGTTGTTTTTAGATTTCTACTAATGCCATCCTAAATTTTGCACACATTATAAAATCAACTTTAGAAGCATTGTACTGCTCCTAAATGATGAGGTTGAAAAAGATGCTCTGGAGGACTGACCATTATGAGGGAACTGATCTTGCAGGGAACGAGTGAAGCAACGTCTGGCACTCTACCAGGGCGTGGTACCTATTTACATGAACTTCTCTGATGATGCTGAGGAAACTTTCTCAAGAGCAATTAGTAGCTTGCTGGTAAGGCACATATACTTGATGCTGCCAACTTGTTTGCTACTATTAACGTTACGTTTCAGTCCTTTTCTTTAATGAAGTTTGTGTCCTCTTCTCTTGTACTGTATGATTCATGGTTTTGGATGTTTGGCAGAGCGCCCAATACGTGAAAGAAGGGGACTACGTTACCCTTGTTCAGAGTGGAGTGAAGTCGATCTGGAGAGAGGAGTCTACTCACCATATTCAAGTGAGGAAAGTCCAGGGCTAAATGACTAATGAGCCTGCCCTTCATACCGTCTCACAGGGATGTACCTGTTCAAATTTTGTTGGCGTCTTAATGTGCTACGAGTAACTCTGAGAACAAGTCGGATAACATTTGTTGTTGATTTTACTTGTAGGCTCTGGAACTGAATAAGATATCTATTCCATTTCACATGTTTTCACACTGGATTCATTGTCCTGCCAGTTTTAATCTTAATTCATGCTCTAGCAATTAGGGGGATTAATAAGTTGGTAATGGTGTGTTTAAATTTGGATTATCACTGGGGTCGCACGCTGGAACGTGGAAGCTTTTCCTCGGTCATTGCGGCATCATCGGCCTGTCCTTGGATGCAACATGATGGTCTCGTGGGCCATAACTAGCTGGTGATAACAAAGGCATCCATGATAGTACCAGTAGCATATGTGTGTCCCTTATTCAAAAAAAAAAAAGCATATGTGTGTCCCAGGGCCCAGGCCCAGCTAACCGGACCCACCTTCTGCCTGAACAAGTCTCATCAGGCGTACTAGCTTAACTTACGATCCATCAATCGAAGTAAACCAAAGTGAACGCCTAATAATTTTACTAGGCATACTCCCTCAAGTCTCAAAAAATACTTCTAGCTAGACGGAGGTAGTATATGATAACGGCATCAGAATTATTGGAGGAGCAGCGAGGCCCGGTTTATTTCAGCTTACAATTATTATAATTTAAATTATTAAAAGCAATCTGAAAGAAACAGGTGAATTATTGTAGTAGTTTATTATTTATTATAATATAGTCTAGATTATGCGAGTTGTTTTAAAATTATTGGGTAAGAAATTATCAACTTGCCAAATTAGAAGGGAAGAAGTATTATTTATTTTGTTTGTGATTTACTTTATTATCAAAATTCTTTAAGCAAGATTTATTATTTTTTATATTTACACTAATTTTTTATAGACGAATGGTGGCACGATGCAGGTAAATATCAAAATCGCTTATGCTGTGGAGTGGAAGGAGAACGTGCAAACTCAATAGTCCGACCTCTAATTAGCTCACATCTTCTGCTTATGATAACTTAGCTTATAATAATTTATCTTGATAATTTAAATTACAATAACCCCTAAGCTAGAAGGAACGTGGCAGAAGTAGTGTGCTCTCTAGTTAGAGTACTACGCCGGATTAGAGGAGCTGAGGTGAGGCGGAGAGCTTGACTAGCCCCTGTACTTAAAACAAACAGACGATGAAAGATGCAAATCTCAAAACAATCAAGCAAGGAGTGTCAGTGTGACAGCAAGAAGTGTCTCACGCTCACACTAGACAGACAGCGAGCCTGAGTTGACTTGGCGTGTGCCGGTGTCAGAGGCTGCCTTGGCGGGTCCCGGTTCGGTGGTGTCACGTCGCGCCTTACTACCTGACGTGTGGGCCCGCGTGGCTGTGAGAGAAGATTGCACCGGCAAGCCCACGTGTCGTGCCTGCGACGGGCGACTTTTTACTGCGTGGGTGTGAGGGGGCCCCGTACGCCGCGAATAAACAGTGAGGTGGGGGAGGCAGCCGGTGATGGAGGCGACGGACTATTGCCGATGTAAGGATTTTTAGGTGGCCGAGTCACGTTACATTGAGTTCTAATTAGATTTATAACAATAGGATATGTCATATTCATCTAACCATCATTATATCCTGTTAAAAAAATCTTTATATTTGTGGACAAAAGTTTATGCTACTAGCGTATTGAATCATCCGTTTCGTTCGTCACCGAGGCTATGACAAATACTCTTGAGAATCCAAGTCGAAAGCCGAGCCACCTTGGCGGGTGTGACTAGGATCTCGCGTGACCTATAGAGGCTATGCCTGTCTCGGCTCAAAAGCATCATCACTTTAGATCATGTGCATCGAGTGGATTTGGTTTCCTGCCATACGCACATACGGAAGAAGAAAATGGGAGGAGAAACTCCCTCACATCTGAGCTGTTGCTCTCAGGTGGATCCGACGAGCTTACTATCCTCATCGCCGCAATAGCCCCCCGAGCTCAAGCTCGATGGTGGATAGGGGAGAGAACGAGCTTGGCATCATCAACACATCCTCCTCCTCTAGATCTAAGCGCAAAGAAAGGAGAAAATCAGCATCGGCAAGAAAATGATCTCTTAGCTTCATCGCCAGAGAGAGGACAAATATATTGGGTTAGTTTTGGATTGCTACCCTACCAATTATTTGGTAGTGCCAAAACATAGGCAAATTTTGGCAGTATCAATTATTTAGTAGGATAAGTTTGAATTGGTAATATTTGGTTTGGTGTCAATATGATACCAAATTATAGTCTTATAGAGTAGAATGTTCTAGATTTAAACCAAATTTAGGTTTGACATTATCAAAACATTGGCTTCAAACCAAATAAGTACATATATAAAGATACCAAAATATTGGTAGGGCTGTATGCCGGAAGTATATAAGTTTCTTTTTTATCACTATAGTTCAAAGCACAAATGTGTCGGTCGATTGAAAATAGAAAACTTCACAAAATCAACTAGATAAAAAAAAAGTAGGGGATACAACTTTAAAGAAAATATCTATGGTCCTTCATATTATGGAGGTTGATCGATGATAGCACTTGTAATACCATTAGTAGATATATGCTACCTCTGATTTTTTTTATATGATGTTGGTTAGCTTAAAATCGAGTTAACAAACATTAAACGTATAAGACCGGAAGATGTATATAACATCATAGATATGTCAATATACAGTACCTTTACTTATTCAAACTTAAATTTTAATTGCCGTACTAGGTACGTATTCGAACTTAAGTTTTAATCGCCGGACTAAGTACATGTAAAAGACAATATGTTTGTAAGGACAAAACAGGTGTTTGTCCATAAAGTCATGCAATAACTATATTCCTTTTTTCTGGTACGTGTATTATTAGGTATACATAATGACAGTGTGGCACTAGCTAACAGCAATGCTTGATTTTAAACAACTCCCCATGCAACAATGCTGAACAGTAATTGTTGTCCAATCTTTTTTGCTGGATTTTCTCTCAACTTGGCACCCGTCTTCCCACTCCTACATCAGTATGCCCACTTGATCGACGAACTTCACGTTGTACCAGAAACTTGGTATTCAACACCAGGAAAGTGGCAAATGTGCAATCTGTTTAGTGGATGATGCAAAGGGAGCGAATGTGGGAGCTGAATCCCACTCAATGCAAAAGGCAACATTTTTTCATGTCAAAGTGTGTACTTTCAGACTTTGTGTGAGCAAAAATGTTTGACCTCATCATTGTCCACAGAACCAATCCAGCCATAGATTATCACCAACTCATTGCAATCCCCCAAACATCGTTAGACACTGTTTTGAGATTATTTGATATTGTCTAAAAATAAAAAAGTACCTCATTAATTTATCCTTTTTCTACAATAACCTGCAAGGCACATATACACGCCCACAACACTTATCCATGTGTGGAAGCGTGAACACACGGCAAAACAGACATCCATGAGTATCATATATGAAAGCTTAATCAACTGTACATAAAATTCGAAAACTTATAGGAGTTGACAAGAAAAAATATCCAAGCGAAACTAGTGTACCAAACAACACTCCAATAAAACGATAAAATACGATCTAAATCAAAATAAATATAAGTACAAGTCCACTCCACTTGGGTAGAGGGAGTAGAGAAATTTGATTCCCTTTGAAAACGAAATTAATAGAGAAAAGAGAGAGAGCGTAGGTGAGGGTGGGTGCATGGTGTTCCCACCGCATCACACACACATCTGCTTCTGCTTCTGTAGCGTATGCCTCCGCTTCCTTGTCGTCTCCCCCGCTTCGCTTCGCTTCACTTCACACTTCGCGGACTCGCCGCCGCCATTCCATTCCCAAAAATATTCCCTCCTCTTCTCTCGCGCTCGCATTCGCCCTAGATCTCCATGGGCTGCTTCCTCTCCAAGGCGGCGGGCGCGGGCCCCCTCCCTCCCAAGGACGCCGCCGCCCTCCCCGCCGACAAACCCGCAGATCCCGGTAAGCTAACCACTTCGCCATTGCCGCTGCTCCAAACTCCTAAACCCTAACCTAATCGCTTCGATTTGCGCTTTTTGTGTGTGTGGTTTGAAGAGGCGGCGAATGGCGGCGGCGGCGGTGATGCGGCGGCGGTGGAGGGCGGCGGCGGGGACGAGAAGGAGGCGGCGAAGCGGGCGGTGCCGGTGTTCAGGGAGTTCGGGCTCGCGGAGCTGCGGGCCGCCACCAAGGGATTCAGCGCCGACCTCATCGTCTCCGAGAGCGGCGAGAAGGCGCCCAACGTCGTCTACCGCGGCAGGCTCGACGGCGGCAGGCTCATCGCCGTCAAGCGCTTCTCTCGCCTCTCCTGGCCCGACCCGCAGCAGTTCCTCGTACGCCCCTGCTTCTCCTGCTCGCTCATCGCTTCTGGATCTCGCAATGCCCCTTTTGATTTTGTGGATTTTGTTTGTTGATGCAGGCGGAGGCGGCCGGGGTGGGGAAGGTGAGGCACAAGCGCCTCGTCAACCTCATTGGCTGCTGCGCCGAAGGTGACGAGAGGTTGCTCGTCGCGGAGTACATGCCCAATGACACCCTATCCAAGCATCTCTTCCACTGTATGTTTACTCCATTTCGGCATTTGCATATCCCGTATGGGTTGCTAGTTACGGATTGGGTGACGTACTTGGTGATCCGATCTGTAGAGGGTTGGTTGGATCGAAGCACGAATCTAGTTTTGCATTAATGGAATAATAGCTTACGCACCTTCAGTCACCACCATTACTGCATTTGACTTTGTGTGCGGTTCATGCCAAATAGGAGTAGTCTCCAGTTGTTGCTTCCCCGGACTATCTGGGTAGCTGCATTTTCTTTTTTCAGTATGTTGTTTGACTCCAGGGGCGGCCTACCTTTTTTGCAGGGGATAAGCAGCCGTTGCCATGGGAAATGCGGTTGAGGGTTGCGTATTACATCGCGCAGGCGCTCGATCACTGTAATGCGGAGAATCGGAAGATCTATCATGACCTGAATGCCTATAGAGTACTTTTTGATGAGGTATACTGTTTGTTGCTGCTAGAGTGCTAGTACATTCTACTCAAACCACCTTTTGTTTCTGCCTGCTGATTGTGCATTGTAACTAACTTTGTCCCTCCTGTGAACTTGGATGTTTTCTGATGAAAAGTTCACTTTCTGAAATTTGGCTGACCTTTGTAGCTACTGATGGAATTCTCATTTTGGCATGATTTATTCTTTCAGGAAGGTGATCCCAGGCTGTCTAGTTTTGGATTAATGAAGAACAGCCGTGATGGAAAAAGTTATAGTACTAACCTGGCTTACACCCCACCAGAGTTTCTACGAACTGGTAGGACCGTAGGAATCAACGCATGATCCTTATTAGCACACTCATGAATAGCTGATTATATTGGTTCATGATCCTTATTAGCACACTCATGAATAGCTGATTATATTGGTATTCTCGCACGAGTGAAACCTGTGAACTTATTTAAAGCTTGCTCTGTTTTTACTCCCAAGTAGTAACTACTACTATTTTTTACTGCACTGAACAATTTGTGCATGCCACTTGTATGGCAGGCAGAGTCATCGCCGAGAGTGTGATATATAGCTACGGAACAGTTCTGTTGGATCTTTTAAGCGGGAAGCACATACCTCCTAGCCATGTATGCTTCATTTGAACCTCCTTGCTTCTCTCGAGAATTATATATCATGACTGTTCTTATCAATTCCCTTGTATTGTGGATAACACTGCATCTGTATTTAATGGTCACATTGACAGCTGATAAAATTGTTGTGGGATGCTACAAGATTTGAACCTTAACATTTAAACTACTTATTTCCACTAAATTTGTATAACAGACAGTGAGCTTAAAGATATCTTGTCTCAAATAAATTAACAGACCGTGCCACCGTGGACTGCTAATGAATTTATTGCAAGGATGCTGCTCATCTAACAGAGAATGGCAGTAGAATTGTGAATTATGTCAATGATATTCTATTTGCATTTATCAATTTTTCTGTATATTGGTTTCTCACTTAAATTACATGGATTTCCAGGCACTTGATTTGATAAGAGGGAAGAATATACTATTGCTCATGGATTCCTCTTTAGAAGGGCAATATGCCAACGAAGATGCTTCCAAATTAGTTGACCTTGCGTCGAAATGTTTGCAGTTTGAAGCTAGGGACAGACCCAATATAAAGTATCTCTTGTCGTCTGTTGGGCCTCTTCAGAAGCAAAAGGAGGTAAATAATTTGAGAGACTATTTTCAGTCGTTAATGTTTTATTCTTCTGCATCTAATAACACTGTTTATTTCTTCTATAAATCCTGATTTAGGTTGCGTCACACGTGTTAATGGGCATTACAAAAGCCACGTCAGTGTTGCCAACTATTCTTTCTCCACTTGGGAAGGCCTGTTCTAGCATGGACCTTACAGCAGTACATGATATATTGCTCAAAACAGGTTACAAAGATGAAGAAGGTGCAGAAAATGAGGTAACTATCTTACTGTAAAGTTAATTAATGTATTCCTTTTCTTCATCTACTTTGTTATTTCTTTTTATGAAGAGAAGTTAACCTGCATTTACCACATTCTTGCTGGTTCATAATATCAAAAGCTATCATCTCTTTCTGTTCCCATTTGCTTAAATGTCCAGAAATTATGAGGTCTCATTTGGTTTGTTAAGATAAGCTAGTTTTATTTTGTGCATGTTTACGCTGCTGTGAAAACTGAAGTTGTCCTTTCAAGAATGGACTCAGCAAGTGCAAGAGATGTTGAATACCAAGAAGTTTGGTGACATTGCATTTAGAGACAAAGATTTCAAAACTGCAATTGACTACTACTCCAAGGTATCATTTTTTCTCTGAACTAGGCTATGCTATCCTAGTATTGTACTACTGACATGTTGCTTCATGATAGATTGCCAACGCAAGTAAATAGGAAAGGGTCCAACTGGTCAAAAAGTCCCTACTTTCTGACGTAGTGTGCCCCTCACTCTGTTAGCTCAAGTACCACTAGCCCTCTAGCCACCAGTAACCTGTAGCGCACACAATATTCTTACATGGTCCTGACTGCCGTCAAAGCATTCAACATATCGCGACTTATAGTGAGCATTTTGATTTGATATCTTCTTGGTCTGTCATGACAAGCTCATTTGCCATGATGCAGCTTGTTGGAATGATGTCGGTGCCTTCGGCCACAGTTTTTGCCAGGAGGAGTTTCTCCTACTTGATGAATGGGCAGTCAGAGCTTGCTCTCCGAGATGCAATGCAGGCTCAGGTCTGCATGCCTGAGTGGCCAACTGCCTTCTACCTACAAGCCCTTGCACTTTCAAAGCTCGGCATGGAAACTGACGCACAGGATATGCTCAATGATGGAGCCACTTTCGAGGCTAAGAAGCAAAACAGCTGGCGAGGTTAGGGGAACAAGCCATGGATTTCACCCAAATCTGCTGTTACCTTTTTAACAGAAAAAGGTATGATGATGAGTGTTCATTGGGACGTCTGTTGCACTACTAGGAGTGGGAATGAAGTGCACTGTTTTATTGTGCAATCTCCTCCCAAATGTCGATAATGAGTGGCGTTGTTGTGACCTGGAAGGCGAAAACAGAGTGGCATTGCTTATACTCTTTTTGGAGTCTGAGTTGCACTTTGTTTCTCCCCGTGATGGCAGCAAACATCTGCTGATCATTGCGTTGCAGCGCTCCTCTAGAGAGAACTGATGAGAAGGTTGTAATTAAGGGGATGCTTTTCTGACAATTTCTCCTCTCTTTTTTTTCCGTTTTCCATTGGAATCTTTGGACCCCAGGTGACATGATAGTGTGAAGAAAAGCGGGTTCCTTGTGATTAGCTAGGATGGAAGAATAAATTAGAGCCATCTGAATTCCATTCAATTCTACCATGTTCTTGATGTGCTTCTTGCTTCTTCAACAGTTTAAAAGGTAATTATGGTTCGGTTCTGTAGCAATTTGCATCATGTGGAACTTGATGGTTTTTATTTTCGCTATAATTTCACGGCGCATATATGCTTGACGAGACATCTAGTCAATTTTGGTTTGCACCTCAGAGCTTTTGTATTTTGCTGACAAGCTGGTGCTTTCCAAAAATTTACAATGATGAATGTGAAATAGTAAAATGCAACGCGTGGAAACTTAAAAAAAAAAGTTTTCAAGCCCTTGAGGCATTTCAAAAGAGAAGTTTTAATCTCAGTGCTAAAAGGAGATTTCGTTTCCTTTTTTTAGAAAGAAATGACTAAAGAGCCTCATCGAAAAACTGCATTTTGTCCTCGCATACCCAGGAAAAGAACAAAAAATTGAGTCAGACAAATGAAAGTGAGTGAGTGCGATAGGTGGGGTCCGGTTAACACAATAGCATCCTGGCTGCAACGACCGGCGGAATTCGGGACTCAAAACAGCAGAAAGTGCCGATATAGCGATAACAGTGCGTAGAAAAAGAGGAACTTGATCTGTGGACTCTGGAAGCTTTAATTTGTTTGCTACCTCTGCCTTGGCATTTGGCAACGTGTAAAGCTGTGACCTTCGTCCTTTCACGGCTCCACGTATGCTCTTTAGAGAGAAACAAAAAACTTTGCCAACATCAACATGTGTATATCTAAGTTCATAGCGAAATCGTAGAAGCATTAAATTTACATATCTTTTGGGCATTTAGATTGGATGCATCAGAAATTTCTATAGATTTGCCTCTCAAAGCAGTACTTTATAATATTGTAATTTTATAGGGACTTGAGTGATCGAAGTTACTCCATATCTTGATTCTCCATGGCCCTGTAAATATTCAAAACATGTTTTTCAGAGGGAAATATACATACACACGAAATGAGAGACGGCGCAGCGCATGTATCCCGTTCAATATAACGGACATGACAGGAAATCATTACATTGGGTGATGAAATAATTTAAAGCGTACTGGTTCACAAAACCAACGTGCTCTTTGTGTTGTTTTTTCAACAAAAGAAGAAGAGTATAAAGATGCTTCCGTTTCTTTTTTTTCCCCTTAGGTAATACGAATTTTTATATTTTTATGATTATCTGAAAGATGTATATGTGTACACGTGATTGATGTGATGTCGTCATTTGCTATAGGCAAGACGTGGCACCTAGGAACTGTGACGTTTATGGTATCGCCATGGTGAGCATCACAATAGACACCTTATGCCCTCCATCCCATAAAAAACTACGCCTGGTTATGAATCGGTTCGTAGTCAGAATTTTTCTTTTTTTTTGACGATGGAAGTACCAACTAGCAAGATAAATAGCATCATCGAAATAAGGAGAGGGAGAAATCAAGAGGTAGCAGTGCAGACATGCCATCAAGCGAGAGTTCATGATGATGGCTAAGAGAGAAAGTTAAGGGAGTAGCGGTGGTGGCTAGGCAATTGCATATTCTTCTGACTCAAAGTTTCTTATCTGATTATCTATGTATGACCTACTCCCTTCAGTCTGTAATGTATGACTCTAGTTAGTTATTTTATTCTTGAAAAAAATGTCATATAAAAAGAGAAAATAAATTAGTATCATCTTGTATTTTCTTCATTTGTCTTTTACCTCATCTAAAACTCAATATGGTAACCAGACGCCCATTCATTGCACATGTATATATCACTACGTGTATATATACGCACACCATTCGCTAAATACCTAAAATGTGTAATATTGGACACCGAAATTTAAATCTCAGGAAATAGACGGAGTCGTGCATCTACCACACTGTCACGACCCGCGACTAAACGACTCGGCGATGAAGAACGAAGAGCGTAGCCGTGGCCAGCGGGAGGGCAAGAGCGCTGTTTCCCTTGCTGTCCCGACGCCGTGGCGAGGAACAGAGAAAGTTATTTGGTAATAATTATCTTTGTTGATTCAATCCAAACAGCCAAGTCCACATA
>CM002477.1:15145639-15182156 GCA_000325765.3 Leersia perrieri
ACAGACTAGGACTCATATCAGCCAATCCGATCAATAACTGGCTAATGTAGGACTCTAACAGACTAACCAACTAACTCTTATTAATCTAGGACTCTAACTAATCTAATGGGAATTGGATTCGGCAACAGGGGTTGCCGGCCTCCTCCTACGCTGATATGTGCGGCCCCATATGACACACACCACCATCTCATTACCATTGATACATCTCTATTGTGATGCCTGTTTTTTCTCAGTTGATCAATCGGAATTACAATATCGTCACATCAATGTTATAGGATCAACCTACATTTAGTTATGCGAGGAGTGTTCATGCTGATGTTCGCATCCAATCCAAACAATAAACAACCAATCAAAGAATGCGATTGATGGAGGACTGTTTTGCCGAAAGTGCAGCACAATGGAAAGTGACAGACATTCTATACATTTTCTCAAACCCTAAAACTTTTCTTACCGTGCATATTGGCTGCTGATCCCCAGTTGGTCTATTCTCAAGAATATATAGCTCCCCATGCTCCTTTTTCAGCAGCCATATGCGCCGACCATGCATTGCGATGAGAGACTTATTGCTCCAAACTATGCGACTTGCTGGCTCGCAATGCCATTATATAATTTGGGGAAATTTTGACATTTGCATGGACCTGTACTTGTAAAACGTACTACTAGAAGACCGTATAGTAGTCAGACCTTATGCCAGGTGTTCCAAGAATTAATTATTGAGTAGTTCTTGAATTTAGCAGACTCTGAAGATCTGAACTTAGCACGTGCATGACCTTTTTTTTTTTCAAGTCAAAAAGGCAGAAACTCTGCATGCCGAGATTTTGTCACAAATTTACAAGAGCGAGCATATAAATTCAGTAATAAGGCCAGTTATGCTTCTTTGAATGGGGAAAAAAAGGAAAAAAAAAAGAGAAAACGGTGAAAGGGTGTTCTTTTTTTGCATTTTTAAATAAGCCATAGCAACGTGAACAAAGTAAAATAATAATTTATAGAAAAACTTTTACATTTGTGTTATTCACGATTTGAAATCTAAAGCTGAAAAAGAATCACGATTTAAAATCTAAAACTGAAAAAAGTTCATGATGAAAAAACCTTAAATTCAACTTAAAAATTAAGTTTAAAAATTCAAATTTTCTCCGTGGCTTATAAGTCAATGGTGAAACAATAGGAGCCGAAGCATGCAGCCGTGGAGCACGCGAGTTTACAACTGGAGTTTGTTCGTTGTTCAGGACACAGAATTCGTCATATATAGTAGTTGGCATGAATTTAGCACACACAGTCAGTCGTCCACCCAGATTTCATTTCATTTGATTTCAGAATGGTAAGTATGTGTCGTCGTCATCATCATGGTTGTGGCGCAGCTTGTTCGAATGTGAAATCTCGCTTTAGTTTTTCAGCCTCTGGCTGCGTTCATGCCCATGTCTATTCGCTATCTTGTCAGGTTCTCGCATTTATCATCGATCGTCGCTTCCGGACTCCCAAAGATCGCCGGCCGGTCATCGCTGCCGTCGCCATCTCTCTTACTAATCATTATTCCATCTGTTTGCAGTATATTGCATCAATCTTAATTTGCATATTTGATACATCTCCCTCGATCATATATGCGTATATGTATCTATATGCTTTCTCACTTGGTAAATGCATTTAATCTGTTCAGTTACTTATTTTGTAAGCGAGCACTGCTCATGATTGAGAGAGCGCATGACAATAACCTGCAGAGGGGGAAAAAAGAAAAAGAGCGCGGTGAATTGGAGATGAAAGATATCGATGCGTGAACAACGACGAGGAGTTAATTAGGGTGTCCCATTCACCATTAGACTTCAGCAACAACAGAAAACAACAGTGTCAGAGTGTCACTGTATATGCATGTCTCTGTTTGACGGTATCGACCGATTCTATCTCTTGCCGACCATCCCCAACAATCCAAAAATGGTTGCATCCGTTAATAGGGACACACCCATCTCACTCGCATGTGCAAAAACACGCCGCCCTCTTGCCCTCTTGCTAGCTAGTCCTGTATTGTGTGCTGCTACCTCATTTAATTATACAATTAAATTCACCTGATTCGTCGATGCACCCTAGCATGTAAGCAATTCGATCCCACTTAATTCCCGTCCAACCATACAAGTATTTATTATATATGCACGGACACGGTTTCGAGATATTTGTTTCGATCAATAATATTTATAATATAAGTTATATTAAATAAAAAACTTGTTAATGATAAATCTAGCGACATTATTTTTTCATTACCGTTCTCTTTTTATGTTTTGCTATTAACACCACAGTTAAGAATATTTGGCTTTATATTATTTAAAAATATTTATATTGTTGGACATAGAGAATAAGTACACCATCTAGGAGCAGACTATTGTTATATTGAGCACACATTATGTTGCTGTCAACAATTTTGTAGGGCCAGAATGAGCTAAACAGAATTTTTCAGGTCATTAATAATCAGTTCCGATAAATTTGCAATTAAAATTCATATTACTTTCCTCGCAAAAAAATGCATAATACTTGATTAATGAAAGGCGAGTTTTGTCGTCTACTAAAATAAACCGCCTTGGTTAGTTAATTGGCGATTCCTTTCCTGAGAGGCCCCCGTTAAGCTTTGAATCTCCTTTGCTTTGGTATCTTGGCCGAGAAGCAAATCACTACCTAGCTAAGGCATGGTGGTTATACTATGCGCAAAGACAATTCTTTTCTAGTTTTCTAATGCTCTTTTCCAGGATTCCACTAGCTTAGGAAAGGTATGCCTTGTGACTTGTGAGTGTTTTGTTCTCTGTTCCACTATATGGACATTCCATATATATAATCAATAATTAATCTGCTAATCACTAGACAGCATATGTTTAACACATAGATGAAGATTCTAAACGTCTTTCCTGCACTGTCTTTGCTGGTTTTATGTATTTTTAACTGAAACTTGCTTTGCATATTATTTTGCCGCCCAGACAACTCTGAATTTTTTCCCTTGTCCTAGATATGCATAACACTCTTATATTACTACATTAGTTAGTGAGTGCCTTTTTGCCAATGAAAATGTTCAATTTATCAATAATTATTACGTGGCACCCACTCATCCGAGATGCTGGAAAGGAAGCTACCTCAGATAAAACATATATTATCCAGGCAACACTTAACTGTGCTGAGTCTTCAGACTAGAAGAAACTTGGTGCGCTCCTTGATTACTTAATTAACAAAAGAATCGAATTATTCTGCGACTAATAGACAGTACCATTTAGTCTCCATCATGAATCCACATGATCATAATTTCTCAGAAATAACAGGTGAGATTGATCCAGTACGGTGCACCCCATTATGAGTCTTCAGGTCTTCATCAGTCTTCAGGTGAACAGAGGTCGCTGGCAAAGTTAAGTAGGAGCATTCATGCATTGCTGTCCTACCATTTCTGGATATGAACATGAGAATTTTTTTGTTACAAGATTTAAATTCCTTGCATTATATTTTGAGGTGAAGTCATCTGTTAAAAATCAGTTAAAGACATTGCACTATTGAAGACTTGCAGTCAAGATAAGATGATGTATCTCTCATTAGCCATCTAATCATGCATCAGTCTCACTTCCACCTCAGCAGCTTGTAGTATAGCTTAGTTAGTACTACATAGAAATCCAATGCTGGTGCTCTGCCTGAGTATATCAGCTGCTTTTGATCGAAATAACAATAATAGGAGCATAAAACAAACAAATCATGTCAAGAAAGTTCAGAGTTCAGACTAGTGGATTCATACTAGCTATAACTACTTGGAATTCTAATTCTTAAGTTGTGTCAGATCATTGGCTCATTGCCACTAAACTGAATTAACAATACCTGGATAATTAAGATCAACATGAGGGAAAAGAAGTGAGGGGTTTCCTGAGGATTAAAAGGGGCCGGCCCTAGTGCGGCTTTGCTGATGCAGCTCTGATGGTGCAAGATGCCTGGTCATGCATCCAGGCATGCTCTAGTCAAGCAGTTCATAACTAGTAGGCCCCTACATCTACTGATAAAGCAATTCTGGTCTTCAGGTGGCACCCACCTGTGTTCATATCTGAAATTAGTCAGGTTAATTAGAGTGAGCTTACTTCAGTCATCTGTCCTTAACCATTTGTGGCCTTGACAATGCAGCAAGCTAGTGCACTAGTCCTCGATGTTGTTAATTAAACTAATCAAAAGCTAATGACTCATGATCAATGCGACATGTATGCACGCGTGCATGCATTCACTACTGCAAAGGGGACATTTGTTCTGTTCTGGATACCTGAAGATGTTGCACTCAAAGCTACAGTATTGACTGCACAGCACATGCAACTACTATTTGATGAGAATGGCTTGTAGTTAGCATGAAATTAACCTAGTTTGTCATAAACCAGATAAACTGTATGCATGAAGGTTGTTTTCCTATTTGAACCTCCTGGTGAAGTTAAGCACTAGCCTTTGGTCAAGGGTAAGCAAGCAGTTGAGAATCAACTCCCTATCCTGACAGTGACAAGGTAGTGATAAGATGGAGACTGTTTTGACTGAAGCACTCAAGTCCTTGGCATTGGCGTTTGGTAGCAATGCCAACTGAGAAGTACATTTGTCCCCATGTGGGGCAGAGCTGCCCATGTTTTGAGCGAATGACGAGGGAAAAAGAGAAAAATGTGCTCAAAGTGCAAGCTAGCTAGGAGGAAAGGGACAAATACAAAGTTTCTAAAAAAAAAAAAGGGACAAATACAAAGCTGGTCGTGATGCAGTCGCATTTAGCTTGATGTCATCACAGGATGGCCTTAATGATATACCTTTTCCTATCTAAGACTTACCTCCATTAGTCCATTTAGTGTATATTTAACTATTTCATGTTTATTATATAATAGAGAGTTTTTATGGTCTAACAAATGTTACCTCAAGATACTAATACCCCGAAGCCAAAATACAATCCAATCGTTTGGTTTAAGGCAACATGATAAACGAACAGTTGTATTTTGTTTTATATCTGAAGGTACCATTTGTTCATTTGTTGAACCGTAAAATACTCAACTAATAAAGTCCAATTGCATGCTAAAAAATCACAGCTAAAAGGTACCATCAGATATGTTGGCTAGAATATATACACGATTCTATTAACGCTAGACTCAAGCAAAAAATTAAATTTTTTAACATAATTTTAGATTTGATTTTAAGTTTTTTTTGTCATAGTCAAAATTTTATATTTGGATTCCAAACCGTGAATGATACGAGTATAAACGTTTTACCCATAAATTATTTTTTCTCTTCGTTCATGATGCTATGACTTATTAGAATAAACGAAACAATTGCAACCCTAGTCAATTCGAAGGGAAGTTGGGGATTTTCCCATCATTTCATGTCACTTTTTTAATATCAGTTATAAAATTAATTTTTTTTTGCTGTGTGCCTTATGAAATAAATTAGAGATATAAACCGTTTTCATTATCTAAAATAATCATTGCTAAAGTTGGAACTATCAAACGTCGCTCTTAATGAGTTCTGTAAATTATGAAACCGTGCAAATCAACCGACTTAATATCTTTCAAAAAAAATGGATCGGCCTGAGAATACGGGGGAAAATTTACTGATGCAAATTCACAAGTTATAATCTTAGGTTTGCACTGTTCTACTATATTATTTTTGTGGCTAGGAAGGCTGTCGGCAGAGGAACAAGTTGCAACATTGAGATCTTAATGAACATGACTGAAGTAGCTTTATACGCGTCTATGTAAAGCTGTTTGAAATTAAGGAGATATACTGCTACACCATACCACCTGTACAGATACATTGTCTGCATATTTTATATGTCTAATCGACTTACAATACACCATGGTTAGCAGAATACTACAGCTACTTGTTTCAAAAATACGTCTCACTAGGATTCACACTTGCACTTTTGTCCATCTCCCTGATCACTCTGAACACTTTGTTTCACTGTGAGTTCCTCTCCAAAATCAAAGATGAAAGCCATGTTTTGTCAATTGCAAACTGTATCCTAAGACTGCAACTGCCACTCTACCAACCTCTGTTTTCAGATGAAGATTCAGTGGCAGTGAACATCGTAACAGCTAAGAGGAGCAGAAAGTTGGGAACCAATTCTTGATGATTAAGGTCGGTTGGGCACTCACCCCTTGCAACCATTCCAAGGAACTTTCAGACAGTATACTTCAGTACACAGAAAAAAAAATATGGTCAAGTGAGAGAGCTTGTTGGACAGGAGCCAAGCAGGCTGGCGTGTATCATATGCAGAAGAGGTCAAATCATCAGAATTTCAGAACCATACATGCAAATTAAGGTCAAGAAGACTCGCCAGTCGCCACTGAAATTCCCTATCTGTACAAAAAGATGCACAAACTGGTGGGTGGTAAACACAACGTGTTCCATATACTGAAAACGGAATTCGTTGTTAGTTCGGCGGGAAATCGATCAATCCGCGGTATGTTTAGTATGAACGCGAGCTGTAAAAACATTAGTAAACTCGGCCACGAAACTTATCTGAAACCCTGTAAAAAAAGTTGTTATCTGAACAAACCAAATCAGTGAACTAAACAGATCGGCTAAGCACGTATCTAGGTGACGCAGACTAGAATTCATAGACAAACCAAAGCGGAATAAAAAACAAAATTTCACTTTTTTTGGAGAGGCTGCGCGCTGCATGCAGTCATGTACTGTCCCCCTTCTCTGAATGTACGAGACAGTACGATTCTTCAGAAAAGAAGAGGAATGTATCACACCATTGTCAGTATGTCATTATCTAAAGACAATGTCATTAATCATGCCTAGCTTATCAATCAGTGTATTAGCCGCTGCTCTAATCACTCACCAGAGAAAACTTGACACGTCGGTTTGGACAGGATCTAATCAGAATTCAGAGCTACTACAGAATGCAGTAAAGCCATTGGCCTGAATGGAAGATGCAGTAAAGTGGATTTGTGTGAATGAACTGTCTTTGCGGCTACTTGGAGGCGCAACTACCGGCGTCGAGGACGCTTCGAATTGCTTGCCTCGTACGAACACCGTCGCCGCCTAGCTATTAGCTTTTTTCTCTCGTCTATATAAACACACCAACCTCTTCACCTTCACAACTCCCCAATTCACAAAACGAGAGCCAAAGAACCTCCTCCTCTTCCTATTCCTCTTTCTTAGTCAGCACCTAGCAAGCAAGAACTTTTCTCAACTGTAATATATTCCTCGATTCTCCAAGTGTTTTCATAACTAGTTCTTGAATTGGTCTCTTGCTGTTTCATTAGCTAGCTGTTGCAGCTTTGTTCTTGCTAGCTAGGGTCTGACCATAGGATAATGATCGTGAACTCCGGAGGCAGCTACATCGTATTCATCAACACTTGTCCGCTGGATTCCGAGGAACTCAAGACCTTCTACTTCTGGATCTTCCAAATCCTCAATAGATACTGCCTCTGCCGTTAACTGACCAATCCTATTGCATACAACAACTATATGTGATATATGTGCCAATCTGCCTGAGGTATTAGCATAGGCAATTGACACTATATATACATAGCTAGTTATCTAGCTTTGCAATTAGTATTGTTTGCCTCTTCTTTCATCAATTGCTTAACCTTTGATCGATCGATCAATTAGGTCTGCACTTGCTTGCCCAAGATATTTGAATAGGTTGCAAGTGTACATTTATCTGCAATTAAGCCACTTGATTTGATCATGGGCACCATGACTCTGCCTCCCGGTTTTCGGTTCCACCCTACTGACGATGAATTGGTCGGCTACTATCTCAAGAGAAAAGTCGACAACCTCAAGATTGAGCTTGAGGTCATCCCTGTCATTGATCTCTACAAGTTCGAGCCATGGGAGCTACCAGGTTTGTACACACACATGCATGCCTGATCATTTTTCCATTCATTCATTCATACTAGTGTCATGAGACAAATGGTTTAAGGTAGTTGAAATTCTTGCCAAATATTTTAACGCAAGTTGTTTCATAGTTGAATTTTGGCCATGTCAACATTGTAAACTTTTGGTAAATGGCGAATAGTTTCAGCAGCGGAAAAAAACTAGACAACTCTGCAAAGCCTTTGACTTGATAGCCTTTTATTAGCCAAATTATTCCTGATAAAGAGAAGCAGGTGGTAGAAATTAGAAAGTAACATGCTTTGCAGCATTTTCCCCAAGGCGTTTCTCATTTTCGTTGCCTGCTAGCTAGATAGATAAAAGCGACCTTTTACACGGGCATCTGGCCCCTTTTTCTCCCTAGGTCGGTTGCTGATAAGCCTTTTTAATCACTCATCTTTTTTTAATTAAAAAGAAATGTCCAGAATGAATTCCTTCTGCAACCACAAAGCCAAACTTTTCGGATATTCTCCCCCAACTGATTACTACTAATACACAATTCCATTTCACTTTGCACAAATAATGATATAATCATATCAAACTCCTAGCAATTATAGTACGTAGTAACAAAATAGAGTTCACATTTTTTCTCGTTCACTTTGGAGAAATAATGATATGGTCATATCAAATTCTTGTCAATTACTCCTATAGAGTAACAAAAAAAAAGTTCCTTTTTTGTTCACTTTGGGCATATAATTAATGATATACTCATATCAAATTGTTGGCAATTAACCATAAAAATTAATCTTTTTTTTATTTCTGGTTTGGAATGTGCAGAGAAGTCGTTCTTGCCGAAGCGAGACCTGGAGTGGTTCTTCTTCTGCCCGCGAGACCGCAAGTATCCGAACGGGTCACGGACGAACCGGGCGACGAGCACCGGCTACTGGAAAGCCACCGGAAAAGACCGGAAGATCGCCTGCGCCGGCGACGTGTTTGGCCTCCGCAAGACACTCGTGTTCTACAAGGGCCGCGCCCCCGGCGGCGAGCGCACCGACTGGGTCATGCACGAGTATCGCCTCTGCCAAGATCTCGCCCATGGCGTCTCCAATTTCATGGTAATTAACCTAATAGCAATTTTACAGTTAATAGTAGTAGAAATATAGAAGAACCTCGGAGCGGTGCTCAAATTTGGTGCCTCAGCAAAATAGCTCTTAATTGATTGTTTTGATGCGATAGCAATGGTGAAATCGATGGCTGATTTGGTGAATTGAATGAATGCAGGGGGCGTATGCGTTGTGTAGGGTGATCAAGAGGCACGAGGCCGGGCTGAACGGCGAGCCGCCGGCGGCGAAGGCGGCGGCGAGGACGATGAGCAAGGTGTCGAGCAGCTCGTCGCTTGTCACCGTCGATCACCAGCAGATGATCGGACGGACCAGCAACGCGAACACGTCGCCGTTCACGCCGCCG
This sequence comes from Leersia perrieri, assembly GCA_000325765.3. Taxonomy (NCBI): domain Eukaryota; kingdom Viridiplantae; phylum Streptophyta; class Magnoliopsida; order Poales; family Poaceae; genus Leersia; species Leersia perrieri. The sequence continues at coordinate 15,154,898 of CM002477.1, forward strand.
ACCAGTACCAATGTGTCTGATCTCGACGACATGTTCCAGCAAATCCAGAGCTGCGTCACCCCGTACTCCGGCTTCGACTTGCCGCCGCCGATGCCGCAGGACATGTTCTTCTCCGGCGCCGGCGGATTTCCGGCGAGGCAGGATTTCTACGGCGAGGCGATGGGGACTAGCGTGTCGGAGCACGAGCTGAAGTGGGACAACCTCGCCGGCGTCGGCGGCGGCGGCGGGGAGACATGGAACACGGCGGCGGCGTCGACGCTGCTGTGCAGGCAGGCGAGCGACGGCGACGATCTGACGGCGTGGTTCGCCGCCGTCGCCGACGACAACATGTCGGTGTTCTGAATGCGAGTCGCGGGTGAACTGACACGTGTCAACTCCCCCCGGGTTTATAATGGCGGGTATATTTTTGAGCCATGGTAACTGGGGCCCACGCGTCAGTCAGACAGTCATAGATGGGGACTTAATTGGGGGATCATCATCAGGTGTATGGTTAGCGTATGCATTGCCTCTTAATCTCATAATCTGTAACTAATCTGTATGGCTACAGAGGAGATGAGCTTATTTTAGTAGTGGCTGTACATTTTCTCTGTAGCAATACAGTAGATGGGTTATGTATTTGAGTCGTTGTCTGCAGTTTATGTGCTTTGTAACAACACTCTCTGTAAGCCAAAAGCTTAGCTAGTGTTGGGTGTTGCTGCTGCAGGCCAATCTCCATCTGTAATAATGCTGTTCCGATTCATATTTCATAGCATGTATTACAAAAAGTCCATTTATTATCAATGTGTAGTGTAATGGCAAATAGTAACTTTTACTCCGACTATATTCAACGAAATTTATATGCCAGTTTAATAAATTAAAATAAGCCACACGAGTGGCACTTAAATAAAAAAAAATGCAAATGTGTAATCTATTTGCTTAGTGGGGCATTAGTTCCTGCCTTTCTTCTGTTTTTTTGTGTTGTTCAATCTGACACTGTTTGTATATTACAACTCTCGTTACTGTGGATAAGTTCAGGCTGAAAAAATGTTCCATTTTACATGTATTGATGTGTATAGTTCAGCTATTACATTGAGATGTACACGTACAGATTTGCATTATACTCAGTATTAAACTTTCTTTCAAACCATGATAGTATTTTTTTTTCAGACAAACTTGCTAGAGTTTGTACCTATTAAAAAAATCATGAACATTCCCCCAAAAAAATTTCAAAAAAGCTTAAGGATCAAGGAATGACAGGGGAAGGTTTGATTGATATCACAGAATCACAGATGCATGGCAGTTTCTTTATGACTTTGTAGCAGCAGCTAGCATGTTGATTGATGAAAACAGCATCAAACACAGCAATGACTATAGTAGTAGTATGAAAAGAAAAATGATCAAAGAACCAGCAGTAAGAATTTGTGATGATACGTGAGGTTAGGAACATCGCAGCAGCAAGCAGTGCCTTGCCGAGCCGCCACGAAAGTGCAGCCGGCCGGCAATAATATTATGCCAATGAAAAGAAAAGGAATGGCATTACTTGTATTATTAACCGTCATTCCATAGATGCTACTGCTACTAGAACAACTGAAAATGGCCACCGTCATTCCATTCCAACTCAGTGAATAGGAATCCATCTCTGATTTCTATGGCTACTAGACAGAAATTAAAGTGGAGGACGGTGTGCTGCCTTTTCTATTTTCCTCTAACTTTTCCCCATTCCATATAAAATCTGTACTCTGCAAGTCAAACTAGGTCCCCTCCTCAATTTGCATCAGAGAATGGGGATAATTCCCTGTCCTTGTTTGTTCTTGGTACCAGAAGGCGGAATCACAAAATACGTAACTAACCAACGAACACGTAATCCCATTAGCTGGAGGCGTAAACTGAAAAATCGAACGAGGACCGGCCCATCTAGCACGTAATGGGCCTCGGCCCATAAAGCCCATATGGCAATTCTTTTCGTCTTCTTCCTCTGGGCCACTCGCTGGCTTGGCTTCGCGTCCCCGATTCGCACTTCGCAGTGGTGTTGACGTCAGCAATGGCGGCGGCGGCGGCGGAGGCCTTCTCGCGCCGCCTGAGCGCGGCGGTGCGGGGGCTCTCGGGCGCATGGTACGGGCGTCACATGGCAGCCGCCGACCGCGCCATCCGCAGTCGCCTCCCCCTCGTCGACGTCGTCCTCGAGGTCCGCGACGCCCGGGTATGGCGCTCACTCCACTTCGCCTCCTCCCCGTCTTCCGCTCCTGCTGACATTGTAACTAAGTAACTAACCCCACAGGTACCCGCTGCCTCGGCGTTCGGGCCACTCCGCCGCCGCTCCTCCCCGGAGGAGCCTGACCGGCGACGGCTCGTCGTGCTCAACAAGGCCGACCTCGCGGACCCTCATGAAACCGAGGTAACTAACCCTAATCCGAACCCCACGCTGGAAGTAGAGCAACTTTGATTACCCTGAGATCACGAGATGCGTGATTGGTCAGTTCTGAGATACTAATGTATTGGTGTTGGTGTTCGTCAGAAGTGGATGGCTTACATGGAGCAAACTAGCTGCTCGTGTGTCGCGCTTAATTCACATAGTAGGGAGGGCATCAAGGAGGTAGATGATGTTACTTCTGTTTGTAGTTTTGTGACCAGTTGATTACATTAGCGTCTGATTGGGGATAATTTAACTGTGAAACAGCTGTTGAATGCTGTGCGGGCGAGGATCAGGGAGATCAAGCTTGGCGAGAGCGATTGTACTGGGACTGTCCTCTTGGTTGGTATTCCTAATGTTGGGAAATCTGCAATCGTCAATGCGATGCATCAAATTGGTAGGATTGGGGCAGCAGGTGAGGCAACTTATTCTGTTGATATTGTAGTTGCACTGACTGATCTGCATACCTGTGTAATATTTGTTGGTCTGTCTTTAAGAGAAGGGAAAGCTCAAGCATGCCATTGTGAGCAGCCATCCAGGAGAAACCAGGGACATAAGTGGTTACAAGGTAATCTGATCAACATAATCTGTTGCTTCTGTTATCAACTTATCATCATGATGTATGGCTATCTGATTGTGAAGTGCCATTTCAAATCTTAACAAGCCTCAAACTTCTTATTTTTCAGGTTGCTAGTCATCCAAATATATATGTATTAGACACTCCCGGTGTTTTATCTCCTGTATTTCTTGACAATGAGTCTGGTCCTTTACTAGCTTTGACAGGTATCAACTATGATGGAATTCATAGCTTGACTTGTGATTATAAGTTGTTACTGATGTATATGAACTCTATTACAGGAGCAATCAAGGATTCCATGATACAGGAGTTTGATATTGCTCAATTCCTTCTTGCAATTTTGGACTCTAAGGAGGAGTACAAGGAGTGGGAGAACTTGAATCTAACAGGAGATATGTCTTCTATGAATCGTGCAATGCCATGCAGCAGTCACCATAATAAAAGGCAATATGCTTCAGATCATACCCAAGTAAGTGTGTCAAGATGTTGCATGGACCATTATTCAGCCTTGTACCATTCTCATGTTATTTAATTATCATTTATGAATGGCAATGAGCATAACTCTGATTTAGATCATTTTGAGATCATATACATTTCACGCATCACATTGATACATTGGTAAATACTTTGTTGTATTTGTGCAGGATTTTGTTGTGAAGGCTGTTCGCCAAGCACTTTTCGATACTATATCATCTTTTAAGGGAGATTTAGGAAATGAGAATGAATTAAAGAGTTTGATAGAATGCCAGTTTATCGCCTTGCAGGAGGCTTTCAGGGTTTCTGCCGAACTAAGTGAGGATCTGCATAAACTTGTTGCTACAAAATTACTCAACCTCTATCGAACAGGAAGACTTGGTCGTTATACCTTAGATCGTACTCCTGATGTGAGGAAGAAAATGGTTTGATGAGTTTCATGGTCATTCAAGTGCATAGCACATGTGATGCGTCAGAGAAGGGTTTACTCAGATGACAAAGGCATGACTTGCTGAATTCAGGAAAAAAACACGAGTACTTTCTTCTAAAATTTTTGACATCATCCAACTCTGATACACACCGCGTAGGTTTAATATTGATTTTTTATGAGTTGTCATTTTAACAACAATCATTGGAAGTCACAGGACATATTTTCCTAGTCCAAAAAGAAATACATATATGCTCTGGAATGACCATCTACTGCTTTGATCTATTAGTGAGTGCTTACTCAGCTGCAGTGGAAACTGTGTGGTTGTCTAATGGTGCACCATTTGGGTTTCTCATCTTGTCATTGGAAGTGAGATCAATGGTCAGATAGTCATGTCCGGTGAACTCTCTAAAATTTGCTGCTCTCTCCAGTTCTTTCACTTCTTCAATGACCATCTCCAGCCGAACTACCATTTCTACCAGCAATGAAGCAAAAGCAGCAAACGGAAGTGCTTCAGAGAACTCGAGGCTTGTCATGGCTATCTTACTTAGTGTTGGCCGTAATGTGCCCCGCTCTTTCCGTTCTGATGCTTGGTCTGCTTTTGTTTTTCTCCTTTCTAACAGGGATGTACTATCAGTCTTGAATGATGGTAGAGTTGTTCTTGTGGCTGTCTGCTTGCTAGAATTTAATTCCATTAGCACATGACTATTTGCACATGCATGTTTGGAACCAAGAAAGAGCCGTGGCTGTGATCTTATAGCAGAGTTTAGGTCCTGTAGTGCTTCATGAAGATGATCAGACAGCACATCAGGTGCACAGCGATGATGATCTCTTATGCTTATTGCAAGCTCTTGTAAAACCTTGACCACTTCTTGTGCAACTCTAGTACATGGGTTTCGGAATAGTGACCTGACTGATGGTGGAGTCTTTGACATCAATAGAGGTAACCATGTCAGAACAGTTCATTCAAGGAAAAACTTTCTTTATCGAAATTATACATCATATTCATGTTTACATGCTAGTTGCTAAGGATGTACCCTACTTATCTGGAACAAGAATTATGTACGAGAAACTGGGCTGTTGCAGTTACCTGAATCTCAGATTCTAGACATCCATGAAGTGCCGCGACAGTATATGCGAAGTGCCTAAGAACAGACCCAAGCTTCACATACTTTTGCCATGGGTAACTGTAACATTGCATTGAATGTCTTGGCTCCCAGCTTGCATAATGTGCCTGGTCAATTTGGTATAATGTTTAAAATCAGTATGTAATCTGCATAGCATCACTTTATAGAGAGAGATTGCACGAAAAATGGAAAAGAAATTGCATCATCGAAAGGACAGTTCCTTACTAGGGTTTCATCACTTGGTTTTGAGTCAAGGACTGCTCTATAACCAATGTGAATGGAAGATCTTGATGCCTGGTTATCAAGAATTTTATCATCCTTGTCTTGATCTTGGAAATACTCAGTAACACAAGCTGCAATCATTCTCTGGTAAGGTTCTTGATACTTGTTATGCACTTATACACTTAGTATTTAAGATATAGCATGAGAAGGGCTCCTAGCTACTACTTTGTTTTCGTACCCACCTTCAATTGATCTTGCTAATCCTTCAAATTTGCGCACTGTAGAACTGTGGAGGTCTTCTCCAGACCAGTTTGGTAATACAAAGAGGCTCATGAATAGGCATATTGCACACCCTATTGCAATAGTACTTAAGCGGTCTCGTGCTAAAAGCACCACATCTTCTTGACGAAAGCTTGATACAGTTATGAGATTGAAAGTTAGCAGGAAAATCACCACCCCATAATCATAGTTCTTCTTAATGGACGGGAAGAATCTCAAATATGTTGCAGCAAATCCTGTCAAGGAAACAAAGCCAACACAATAAGCTGCGATCTAGCAGTATGTGTCCTTTTTCTTAAATAAAAAATCTTACATGGTATATACCTATCAGAAAGACAGATGATCCAACAAACAAAGCCCGGAATACTTTTCCAGATCGTACTGCTACAAGTTCAATTATAAATGCTAGAGATCCTGCCAAGATTGTTCCTAACCCTCTATTCAGCCCTTTGCATATAGTTGCACCTGTAGTTCAGAAATCACTTGTGAGGAACATGAATTTCAGTAATCACTTATTTGGAACAAGAAAACATACACCTGGAAAGAAAACACATTATTATTATCATTATTGACCTGATGCTAGTGGATGGTCAATATTACCTGCAGTAAATTCAAGGACTACAACAACTGTCATTACAGCCCACATTGCATTCTTTCCAACTCCCTTGAACAACGGTTCAAGTATGTACAATAGTGAGACCAGTGTGAGTGATGTCCCAACCTTGAGAGCATGAATAGCTCTCCTTGGATCTTCTCTTCCTATACCCCATGCATGTGCTCCCCATGAAGCAGGAATCCTGCTAATTTTCTTCAGTTGTTGATGAAGAATCGATGAGCTATTCTTGTCAATGCTGGGATCTGGAGCACAAGCCATTGGTGCAGCCTAAAGCTCTAGATGGATGCTCAGGATTTTTACTGAATGCTCAGAACAAGCGATATTCCTTCCCGCATAAGGTTATTTTATACGAGGTCTGGCCTGCACTAATAGAAGTAATCATATACGCACTAGACTTTTGTAATTCAACAATGTTGCAAAAAGGAGGCTCATGTGCTTTCTGGAATGTTGCTATCGTGTTTGCCTTTAAAGTGATAGCTGGGCCTTTGCATGTGATGGCAAAAAACTTTTTCCTAGCTTGGTCTTATATATTTTGTGAATTCTTTACACATATATTTGTGAATTATATCAATGAAGAAGCTCATTGATTTCATTAACCACTTGCAGTACCATTATGATACAGCTGGATGGTCTGAACGTATGTGCAAAAGATTACCTAAGAAGATTTAGCATTGTGATTGTTTGTCTTTCGTTGTTCCGGTATCAAATTATTAATTCTTGTTGACAATTTTGTTTAAATTTTTTAGTTTCGAAGGTGGTGAATATGTCTTCTGGTATTTGGATTGAACGAATATTATAATTTACAGTCTCGTAAAGAACTATAAAATAGAATGGCTGCCATGGTGTTTTTCAGTAAATTATAGTCAGACCCGGTCCTTGACAAGAAATACAGGCTATTAATTTCATAGACTGATTTTTTCTGCAAACTAGTAATGTTGATCCAATGTTTTGTTTTCTTCAGGATACGGAAGCGGTCAGGCGAATATACTGCTTTGCTTCATTTCAGTTCGGCATTGAGGTCGATTTTATGGAAGCGGAGTTTCTTAGCTTCTATTGCCTAAGCACATTCTGGCTTTGAGGTCCTAGTTTAGTTTAGCTTGAAATTCATATCATTTTGGGTGCATCCAACTATCCAAGATTTTTGCTTGGCAACTTTCTTCTCTAGATTGAAGTCTTGGTGGGAACCTTCTTTTAACTGTATCTTATATGTTCAGAGGTATTCTTAAATGAATGCTGTGATCCCTTTTACATAACCTACAGCTATAATACTGTAGTTCTTCCTGTTCAGAGGTGTTACATGTTACCCCAAATATCAGGAACTGAGAGGACAATTTTTTCTCTATGTTGAGCCACTCGCAAGTCACAGGACGATGCAGGACTTTCTTTTTCCAGTTCTGATTTATGTACACACATGGCAAAGGAAGGAGGTGGCCTTGACTTTGCACTGCACTGAAACATTGAATGAACTCACATGTAGTGGAAGTTGAGAAAGACCTAAAGAACCTGGCAAGCCGCTCGTGTGCCTTGATTGGACGACAATGGTCGGCTCATTGCCTGTTTTCTTGAGAAGTACTTGTGCGGAGGAGGGTAGAGCACTTGAAATCACGAAAATTTCAGACCATGTGGTTTCTTTCATTCTTTGGCAGCTGCAGCTAATTTATGGCTGTTGGCATTGGAGCAGTCGTCAGATCTTTGGCATTCTAGTGGTTGACATTATGCCAGGTGAGATGGCACAACCAAACCTGTGAAGTGTTTCAATTGTCACTTGTCAGGTTGGTACGGTACTGTGTGAAAGTTGGACTAGAAATGTGAAGGCTGGCGCTGTGCTTTCTGCTGCTTTGGTTCCTGTCTAAATTCCAGACTGGCAGCCCAGCCCAAATACCATGGACCTTTGAAATTCAGATGTGCTGCATCTGGGAATATGAACAATGTTGAAAGACTTTCACTACTGGACTGGAGGCCCAAGACTGGTATCGTCTGTGCATTTGTGTTCTTTCTTTCTTAATTAACAAGGCGTGCACTTGGCTTCTGACAATAGCAGCTGGGAAACTTTGCTGGCATGATCAGCTGATACTGACCGTCTATCTTTTGAACATCTTCCGTGCATGTGTTTTCTTGGCCAAGTTACCACCTGATCCTCCGGTACTAACGACTTGTCTGCAATCTGCATAGTTGTGGAGAAATTTTGACCTGTTCATAGCCTACAATCTGCATGCTGATCCATAAATGAGACTTTCTTTCATGACTTTGATGAGGATTAAAGACAGCCTCCCCCTTTAGGTTAGTTCTAGAAGATGGATTAAGCAGCAACTGCAGTTTAGAAGGACAATGAATCCCCAACCGTAGCCACTTGGGAAAGTCTCCTCCGGCTGGCTGGAATTCATAGCTACCAGCCTACCACAAGGTTCACAACCACTGCAGGCTACCATTGCACTACTGTAAACACCAGTAAACGGCTCAATTTTCACAGGGAAAGCAAATGTTTTTCTGTCCGACTCTACTGGCGAATTCTCCAACCATGCTGAAGATGTGTGTTCATCAATCAATTAAGGAAGGGCCAGGGGCTAGGGCTACTATATATCCTATCATATCATCCATCTCTCACGTCGCCGTCCATCGAGAAGCTCTGACGTCGCAACGAGGTTTATTTTTTTACTTCCCATTTGGCGCTTTCTGTAACGACTTAGGGAAATTGAAAGTAATTGTTGTGGACTTTTTGCGTATTTTTGTTTGGTCGTTCTGTACGAACTCCATGGCGCATGTATAACTAACTAGTTAAAGGAAAGTGCATTGCACGTCACATGTTGTGACACGGTGTCACTGGTGTGTCGTCAGCAGCAGGAACATTTTTAGGCCCAAAGATGAAGAAGGGCTTTGAGTTTCTGCTGAGATGAACCATCCTTTTGGCTAATAAAACGGAGACTTTGTGATGGAACGAACTCGATGTTGCATGATAAGATATATGCTAGACTAGTGGGAGGGAGAAAACTATATTGCACGAATATGTTGATTCCTGCTGGTGTGATGTGCCGTCCATGTGTTTAATTATGGTAGCTGTTACTCGCGCTCGATACGTACGACTATCCAGTCAGCTAGTAAAATATATAGTAGCGCTACTAGTACTATGTTTAGTGCAAGCTCGGGGGAAGATAAGTTGAATTATTGGCCGCTCGGTTTGACTAATCCGATAGCTGCTGAAATGAAGATTATTTTAGGATGTGCGCTAATGATCCAATCCAATGGGCCTCCGCCGCTTGTTTAGGACTAGTTATTAAAAAATGGGAGATATATTAGTTGGTTTACAAATTTACTCAACGGGGATGTAGCTCAAATGGTAGAGCGCTCGCTTTGCATGCGAGAGGCACGGGGTTCGATCCCCCGCATCTCCACACACATTTTTTTTTGTTATGAATCATTTTTGTTCTATCTGCATCGAAGATTCGAAGTAAAGCAGTACTAGTAATTGTATGATCTACTCGAAAGCAACTATTGATAATTTGCACTGTGCGTGTACTCCATTAGTTTCCGGCCGGCATTATTTTTCGTGGATCGAGTCCGCACATTGATAATGACAGAAAAAGTGAGCTCACTCAATCACCTTGCCAACTTTGACACTGCATCCATCCGGTACGTAATACTAATTGGAGTGGACGGGTCCTCATAACCACGATGCTGTCAAACTAGGCATGCTATTTTACAGCAGTTGCAGGGCAGAAATTCCATACAGTGATCCATTTTGATCGTAGATTCCACTTGTACCGTCCCGATACACACGATGTGTGGAAATAAACTGGATATATATTATAGTGTATAAAATAGAATTATCTATTTGTAGTTTAGGTTGGTGATCCAGCGAAGCGAGGCGAAACAGGGAGGTCGGTCAGTACGTGTCGTTTATTGGACGGGGTCAGTCGGACACACCAACGAACACAAACAGCTTCGCTTGTCCCCTATATGTTCCTATCCTGTCATGTCTGTGTGTTCGTCTCATCTCGGTCTCGCAGATTTTATCACTCGCTCTACTGCACACGACACAACTACTAGGAGCAATTTGGTGGTGGTAGTAGTAGACTAGTAGACAAAAACGAACATAACACAAAGTTGAACTTATAAAGGCTCTAGAACTCCCTCATGTGTATCGTAATCTACTCCTACACCAATCCGTTCTAGTAGTAAACGAGTAAAACCTGTACTACGGTCATCCGTCTCAAAATACGAAGACTTTGATTGGATACGACACTTTTAGAACGATGAATCTGGATATGCTCCATCCATTCCAAAATAAACGCATTTTAACACGGAAGGATTATGTCATTCGGCTGTCGGTCAATTTTTAACTGAAAACTCGTGTTGTGTGCAAGACAACAGTAATCGTACGGGGTGCTTTGTTAATTGCTCCAGCTATCGGACACACACAGCGTGGTAATCTGGGAGAAAGGCCATTCCAGATCCTACCGGACACATCCCGATGCGATGCGCCTGCCAGCTCATCCCGTGTGGTGGGCCCCACCCGCCGCAGCCGTCCGCCTCACCCATTTTTCACTTTACCCCCTTTTTACCACCGAAATCCCAACCCAACCCTCCCAATCTCAAAGACTTTTCTTCGCAATTGGGACGCTCTCCTTTCCTCTTTTTATACCTAGAGACGAGTACTACTACTAGTCCACTTGCCCCGCCGCATTTATTACCAAAACCACTTCTCTCTCATCTCTCTCAATTTTTCAAAAAAAATCTCTCTCTCGATTGGAGGACGAGATGGCGGCCGGCGGCAAGTCGCCGTCGCCGGCGGCGGCGGCGGTGGAGGAGCTGACGAGGCTGTACCGGGAGCTCCCCCCGCGGCCGACGGTGGAGGAGGTGGAGGCGGCGGAGGCGGTGCTGGCCTCGGCGGACGCGGAGGAGGCGGCGCGGCTGGAGGAGGTGGATGCGGAGTCGTCGTCGGCGGCGGCGGCGAGGAAGCGCGAGGGGGTTCCCGGCGAGCTCCTCGCCGTGCTGCGGGAGGCGAGGCGCAACGCCGTGCGGCTCCGCGCTCTGCAGCAGCGGAAGGAGGCGGCGCACGTGGTGGAGCTCGAGAGGCGCTTCAAGGTGTTCGACGATTTGATCCAGAGGGCGTCGCGGGTGGTTTCGTCCGGCGAGGCGGGGGGAGATTCTGCTACCGGAGATTGGGGCGGCGGTGGCGTGGAGAGGGAGGTCGACCTGGAGATGGAGGTGAGGAGGAAGGAGGCGGTGGTTGCGGCCGCGGCCGCCGTGGCGGAGATGGAGCGCGGAAGCAAGGGGCTCGCCGTGCTCGGATTGGAATCCAAGCCCATCTCGTCGTTGCGTCGTGATGTCTCGGCAGGTAATTTGCTTTCGATCGAGCAAACGCCTCTGTTTTTTTCCCCTTTCTCGAGAGATGCTCGTGTTATTTTGTTGGAATCACGAAACCCCTACAAAATTTGTGCTACTTGTGTGGTTGGATTGAATGTTGCGTTGATTCTTCGTTAATTTTTGGTACCTTGCACGAATTGGATGCTTCCGGTTAGAATTCTAGATTTGCATATGGACATGATGTTTCCATTACGTTGCTCCGCCTTAAAAAAATCACTACAAATAATGTCCAGTTGACGTAACAGCTTACGAATTGGTTGGTACTGCTTTGATTTTCGTCAACTGCAGTGGCATTTTATTCCACTCTGTTCATAAGTTGCATATTCCTATTTCGCTGATGCTATAATTGGAAACATGGAGGAGAGGTCCCATGGTTTGTGTTTATTCTGTGTCTCTGCCTTTGGGATTGGTGTCTACAAGGTACCAGTGTACTGCGACCGATCCTTCACCTTTCGCTATTAGTTAGTGTTTTTTGTGAACAGCCTCTGCAGCCAATTTTCACATCACACCCATTTCTTCAAAGGATTCGTGTGGCATTTTGTGATCATTTCTTTAACATAATGCATTAGTCGTTTATTGGTCCATGCTTTAATATTAATTTTTCTTGCGTTAGTTGGGGGACCATTTCCTTGTTGGTCACCGCTGGACCTGCTCTATCATTTGTATCTGGTGCCTGGTGTATGACTAGATCTGATGTTGTTAAGTTGTTAGTTGGGCAATAACATTATTATTTATCTGATCACAATGTTTATCATGATCACTTAGTCTGTTTTCCTTTGTTGATTTTGGAGGTGCTTTCTATTGTCATGATTAGGCAAGTAGTGATCACCAATTTGTAACAGTGCCATAAATGTGATCAGCATTTTTGAGCTGTCAGACTGTTGGTACTTGCATTATCCTAAGTTCCACTTGTCAATATTCTGCAGGTAGTGACATGGAAAAATTGAGCCTTATCCAAGTGGCAAGCCTAATAGAGTCATCAGCAAAGAAAGGGACCACAGAGCTCAATCTCCGGGGAAAACTGGTGGATCAGATAGAGTGGCTCCCTGTTTCACTCGGGAAGTTGCAGGATGTTACTGAGCTTGATCTATCTGAGAATAGGATCATGGCACTCCCATCAACAATCGGCAGCCTTAGATATTTGACAAAGCTTGACCTTCACTCAAATCAATTGATCAATCTGCCCGACACATTTGGGGAGCTCTCCAACCTAATTGATCTTGATCTGCATGCCAACCAGCTTAAGTCTCTTCCTGCATCATTTGGAAACCTCACAAGCCTAGCGAACCTTGACCTGAGCTCAAATATGTTGAAGGTCCTTCCAGATTGTTTGGGAAAATTGACCAACTTGAGAAGGCTAATTGTTGAAACAAATGAGCTCGAGGAGCTGCCCTATACTATTGGATCTTGCACCTCTCTTTTGGAGCTTAGGTTGGATTTCAATCAGTTAAAAGCCCTTCCAGAGGCTATCGGGAAGTTGGAGAAACTGGAAATTCTCACATTGCATTATAACAGAATCAAAGGATTGCCTACAACAGTCGGCTCACTTTCCAGATTGAGAGAGTTAGACGTCAGCTTCAATGAAGTTGAAGTGATCCCTGAGAACATTTGCCTTGCGACCAGTCTTGTGAAGTTGAATCTCAGCAGGAATTTCGCTGACTTAAGAGCACTGCCAAGATCAATAGGAAATCTCGAGATGCTAGAGGAGCTGGACATAAGCAGCAACCAGATACGGGTACTGCCAGATTCATTCAAGTGTCTTTCAAGGCTACGTGTATTTCATGCTGATGAGACTCCACTGGAATTACCACCAAGAGAAGTTGTGAAGTTAGGGGCTCAGGTACGTTTTATACTGCCGTTCTGCCATAATGTCTTACTTAATCCTTCACTTTCTTTAAAAAAATAATGATGTTTTTCTTCTGCTTGTCAGGCTGTGGTACAGTATATGGCTGATATGAATGCTGCAAGAGGAACCATCCAGAAGAAAACAGACAAGGGAAGCTTCTGGTCTTGGCTCTTCTCACTGTTTGGTTGTTGCAAAAATGACCAAGAACTGGGATTAGTTCCAGTATAACTGTACCATTTCATCTGTATGTATATTATGCATTATTATTTATGGTGTTGGTGTTAATTCATCTCTCAGTTGTGCAAAGAAAGGAGACATGGATAATTTGCTTCCTCTTTTTTCTTTATTGGGCCCTTATTTTGTTGTATGTGTATGTAATTTTGTCATAAAAGGTTCGTCTCTAGCAATGCAAGACCTGTTAAGATTCATTTCTGTGTGTAATTTCATATGTATGATACTATATGATAGCATATTACAGCTTTCATATTAAAGCTATCCTACACTGTCTTGCAGAAAGTATTTATATGGTCATTTAAACTGACATATTCAAGTTACTGCTCTTTTGCTCGTTTTAGAAGTGAGAGGTGGCGACAATGTCTTGTGCCTGATTCTGGTTACTGTGAGGTTAAAAATTGAATCTCTAGTCTTGATATATTATTACTTTATTCTGTTTCTGCCTGATTCTGAAAATGTGTTCGTGTACTTATATAATATGTACTGAGTAATATGTATATAACATGTTTTCATTGGCTGATATTCTGTCACAGGATTATCCGCACTGTATGTTTCCTTACTATCGAGTTCAACGGGTACATCTTATTTATTGTAGTAATATTAAATCAGCTCATCGGTCTGAAATCTTCAGTTCAGTAGCTGTCTGTAGATTTCGTTCCACTTGCTACGTAGAGTTTGAATATTTTTTTTCTGAAGAACTTGTGCTATGACAGAGATGGAGCTCCAAGGGGATATAAATGGTTGGGGATTTTCGAAATAATCGAATGGATGTGTAAAAATCCAAAGTCCAAACAACTCAACAGTTAATGAGCCTTTCTGTTTTCCCTTTAACGTCATGACTCATGAGGATGTAATGGCCGTAAGGTCCGAATTTTCTTTTCTTGTAAGCCCGAAGAACTAATCCACTGGAGTCACGGAAGAGAAAGACAAAAGTGGCTCTCCACTGAAATACCAATAGAGTCATTATGGCCCAAATGCGTACATAACTGATGGGCCTCATAGAAGTTAGGCCTCAAATGAGCCTTCATTGGGCCGTTATTAATTGGTGTATCATACTTATGAATGTCGGGGCGCTAATCTTGCGAAATGACCGGAGGAAGATTTATCACCATTTTTTTTCTTAGGGTCAACGATCCTGAATTTCAGCCAAAGGCTATAATTCATGATTTCTACGACCGAATGCTCAAAATCAAAAAAATTATAAATAGTAGGGTCAACAGTCATAGACTGTGTGCCTAACGTTTCCACGACAAATACTTGTGAAATTTTGGTCCGTAGAAAGATTTACAACCATTTTTGTCCAAGGGTTAACAGTAAAGAACTTCAGCCGAAGGCTATAATTCATAAATTTTTTGGCCCGAATGCTCGAAATGAAAAAAAATTATGGAAAGTGTTGTCAATAGTCACAGATTTTGTGCGTAACATTTCCCCGGCAAATACTGGAGAAATGTTGGGGCGAATGGAGATTTACAACAATTTTTTATCAGGGTCAACAATCCTTAATTTCAACCAAAGGCTATCACTCAAGATTTTTTTTTTGACCGAATGCTCCAGACCAAAAAATTATAAATAGTGATGTAAACAGTCACGGACTGCCTAACGTTTCCCCGACAAATACTCGTGGAAATTTAGTTTGTAGAAAGATTTACAACCATTTTTGTCTCAGCGTTAAAAGTAACGAATTTCAGCCGAAGGCTATAACTCATAAATTTTTTGGCATGAATGCTCAAAATAAAAAAAATATGGAAAGTGGTGTCAATAGTCACAGATTGTGTGCCTAACATTTCCACAGCAAATACTGGCGAAATGTTGGGCCGAAGGAAGATTTAGAAGCATTTTTTTCTCAGGGTCAACAATCCCCGAATGTTAGTCGAAGGCTATAACTCACGATTTTTTTTGACCGAATGCTCAAAATCAAAAAAATTATAAATACTGATGTCAATAATCACGGACTGCGTGCCTAACATTTCCACGACAAATACTCAAAGAAATTTAGGCTGTAGATTTTTTGAACCAAAGGCTATAGTTATACCAAAGGCTATAACTCATGATTTTTTTGAACCAAATGCTCAAAATAAAAAAAATTATGGAAAGTGATGTCAATAGTCACAGATTGTGTGCCTAATGTTTCCACGGCAAATACTGGCGAAATGTTGGGCCGAAGGAAGATTTACAAGCACTTTTTTCTCAGGGTCAACAATCCCGAATTTCAGCCGAAGGCTATATAACTCATGATTTTTTTACGGAATGCTCAAAATAAAAAAATTATAAATAATAATGTCAACAGTCACAAACTGTGTGCCTAACATAAATACTCGTGGAAATTTAGGCTGTAGAAAGATTTACAATCATTTTTTTTCTTAGGGTTAACAATCATAAATTTCAGTCGAAGGCTATAACTCATAATTTTTTGGACCAAATGCTCAAAATAAAATAATTATGGAAAGTGGTTTGAATTGTCACAGAGTTTGTGCCTAACGTTTCCGCGGCAAATACTGGCAAAATTTTTGGCCGGAGGAAGATTTACAACTATTTTTTTCTCAGGGTCAACAATCCCTAATTTTAGTCGAAGGATATAACTCATGATTTTTTTTGACTAATTGCTCAAAATAAAAAAAAAAGAATAGTGATGTCAACAGTAACGGTCTATGTGCCTAATGTTTCCACGACAAATACTCGTGGAAATTTGTGCTGTAGAAAGATTTACAACCATTTTTGTCTCAGGTTTAACGATCACAAATTTCAATCAACGGCTATAACTCATGATTTTTTTTGAACCAAATGCTTCAAATAAAAAAATTATGGAAAGTGTTGTGAATAGTCACATACTGTGTGCCTAACATTTCCACGGCAAATACTCGTGGAATTTCAGGCCACAGAATGGTCTACAACCATTTTTGTTGTCTCGATGTTAACAATCACGAATTTCAGCCGAATGCTATAACTCACGATTTTTTGAACTGATGGCTCAAAATAAAAAAAAATATGAATAGTGATGTCAACGGTCACGGCCTGTGTGCCTAACGTTTCCACGACAAATACTCATGGAAATTTGGGCTATAGAAAGATTTGCAACCATTTTTGTCTGAGGTTTAACAATTACAAATTTCAGCCAAAGGCTATAACTCATGATTTTCTTTTGAACCAAATGTTTAAAATTAAAAAAATTATGGAAAGTGGTGTGAATAGTCAGACTATGTGCCTGACGTTTCCACGGCAAATACTCATGGAATTTCAGGCCGTAGAACGATTTACAACCATTTTTGTCTCAGGTTTAACAATCACAAATTTCAGCCAATAACTCATGATTTTTTTGAACCAAATGCTTAAAATAAAAAAATTATGGAAAGTGGTGTAAATAGTCACAGACTATGTGTGCCTAACGTTTCCACAACAAATACTTGTGGAAATTTTGGCGTAGAAAGATTTACAACCATTTTTAAAGGAGATAACTAAAAAAAATTAAAGGAGATAACTGAAAAATTTTGGATCGAAGACAAACGTAACACTTTCCCAAGATTAGTCCGAAGACTATAAATGACGAGAGTTTTTTTTTTATCATATGTATATTCACAAACCCAACTCGCTCAAGGCTGATGCCCATATTACAGTTTTGGAGCAGAGAAAATTTTATGTGTTTTCTTTTAAAGGTTTAATACACCTTGACCTGCCTTTTTCCCTTGGACAATATACTCTTGTGGGGCTGTTAATAAACCAAAATATTCTTGTGATTGTGCCGTTTTGGGGCTGTAATTACTATTTGGGTTGTAAATGGGCCATAATACTAGTTGTGCCATTAGTAATCCTCAAAATTTGAGTTAGCGCCTGTAGTAAATTGGACATAAATTTGGTTTTGGCCTGCAAGTCGGTCATTTATTTTTGTTGTTATTAGACCTTTTGGCAGTCTAATTTGCTTGGGTAGTCAGCAAAATTGAATTTTCAGGCTCACGCTCACAAAATCTCGCTACTCCAATGGTAAGATGTCGCTACTCCAATGATGCAACGATCGATACCCCACTGCAGCGCTCAAGGAAAAATACATCGTCGTGCATCTTTATTGTTCAGGAGCCATCCAAGACCTCTCAAGTTTGATCTCGGGAAGTCTTACCAGCCCTTCCACGATACATCTTACGATAGATCTGGATTCGTGGCGTCACACGTGCTCCATCTGGATTCACCTAATAATGTTGCAACAGAGCCTCCACACACTCTACATTATTGGAGCAACGTCGAGCAAACTGACAAGCGCTCATCTGCAAACATCAAACCCGACACAGGAAAAAAAAAGTTAACCATGCAAAGCAAGATGAAAACGGCAAAACTGGGATTAAATCCTTACCAGCTTATATGCATACCGTCTTTCGATGCTAATATAGATCAGCAGGCCTGCTATGAGATTGGATGTTTTTCAGACATGAATACACCATCATAGGAAAACAGTAACTGGTGTTATACTTGCAGATATACACACCGTCGAGAATTCCTTTTCGAGAAAAGAGCATCGCCCACTGCCTGCGACCAATCTGAAGTCATAACTGGAAGTTATATACAAGATTAAAAGCATAAAAGCCTTAAAACAAGGCATATCAACAATTCATCAGGAACTTACAATGCATTGTTTATTGAAGGTTCAATAAACCATTGGGGTATAAACATATTTTATGAGCTAATGAAGACCAACCATGTTCATCCAGAACCCAGGAAAACAATAAGAGCTAGAACAATGTACTTCTGAGTCACTGGAGGATGAATGCTAAGGGCACCACGTACCCATTATAACATACATTGTACAAATAGAGCATAATTTTGTGTTGCTTGGATTTGTACAATAGCGTGTATAGCTGATATACTTTATATAAGTACTGTAATCAATCAGATAATCAAGGAAGACCATATATGGTGTGATTCCAACATGTTAATAGGCTATTGTCGTAAACATACAGAAAGAATGTGCATAGTGCGAGCACACAATGCTCAATACAACACCTAGCTAAAAAGCGAACCAGCCTTTTGGAGGCGTAATCTAAAACTATATCATGTGCTGAGCAGAAAACAAGGGTGTTCCATGACATGCGAACATCCTATAAGCATATTTGCTTATAATAAATAAGATAATAGTGAGAACATTCACTTGCACAAACAGAAATATCAGGACCCGATATCACAATTATGTGCATGTGTACCATGACCTTCAGCAGATAGAGTACTCAGCGCATATGATAAATAGAACACAAACAGATCTACAAACATGGTGCTATTCGACAAAGTGTTTGGAGTGTTCATACCATGACCCCCAGCAGCTTCAGCACTATCCATGTGAACAAACCCATAATATGTCTACATGCATAATATACATTAAACATAGAAATGAGTACCTAAATAAAATCTCATTAAACATAGAAATGAGTACCTAAATAAAATCTCATATCATTCCTACAAACTTCGTTGTAAAGTAGTTATTACAATCCGTAGGAATTAGAGTCTCAGTCAGAAAAGGAATTCAAAGAACAAAGGACATAAGAGGATTTAATTCGTTGTGAAATAGTTATTACAATCCACTCAAGCCGTTCATTCTGGAACAGAAAATCATCAGATACAGTTGTCTAATTTTAATTGGAGAAGCCTAATATGACATAAATACAAATCAGTGGAATCATTCAGATTTATATTTTCAACACTACAGTAAAAAAATTCAGTTACTATCTGCTACTAGATAGAAGGAAAGAGAAACCTTTCTATAAGAAATGCAGCGATAATGATTTTGGCGTATGCATCAACCATTACCACACTTCTCATACCTTAATACTTGAATATAGTTTCATGGGCGGAGGTTCAAGTCCCTTCTCGTACTGAACGCTCATGTCTTCAATCAACACCTTCCAAATGCATAGCAGGGGGGGAAAGGACAAATGAGCTAATGAGCTAGTAATGGTATACAGGCATTCTATAACATGTCCAACAGTCCAAGGTAAAGAGGTGTACCACAATAACAAACCAAAAAGGCCCGTGCATATACGAGATGAAGCTGGTCAGCAATTCACATATCTCTGCATGTCAAACAGATATGCAATATACAACAAAACCAGAAAAAAATAGTTGCGTACACTGGTTGGGATGATTGAACAGACATGCAGATTGACGTATTTTAAGGATTTCTCCGCTGGAGCAAGTGCAAATTTAATCATGGAAAAAAACTTGGATTTATCAAACTTCACATTCTGATCTATCCTTTATGTCATGCCAGTTCATTTGGGAACTAAAACATCATATATCACACAAAATGCAGAAGCCTAATATCCATCACCGGACTAGCATCACTAGCAACACAGTAGATGCACAGGACAGTGAAATAAACCAAAGGTTTCCATAATTTAACAGCTATACCATACTACTACCCTTTCTAAACTCCATAAAGTTAAACACAGCACAAAACTGTACACTCCAATATCTAGAGAAGCAACGAAGTGTTCATGCCAGGCTTCTCTGGCAGAAACTGCTTCATCTCAAGAGCCTGGTTGCTAACGACTACACCAGGGAGCCCAAGAGACAGAGACAGCGGTCCATCATCTCCTGTATCAGAACCGGCAAGATTATGCTTCTTCGAAGCCATAGAAAGGGACAGTGACAATAGAGGGGAAGTGCCCTCCTCTTTCTTCAATGATGCCTTATTCAGAGTATTTCGACGTTCCAGAAAATCTTCATCATCTGATGATAGGACATGGATGATATGATCTGAATTTGATTTAGTTGGAGAACAGGGATCAGCTGGAACCCTGCAAATATATTGTGCATCATTTAATGACATATGCTGGTCAGCTGGCAAGGGATGTATCTTGGACAAGTATTTGCTTGTCAGTTGACCATCTCCAAAAGTGCAAGCGGAGTATTTTCCATCAGAGGTCTTTTGACGTTTGTACATGGAACTAGAATCAGACAAAACGAAGTCTCTCTTTAAAATCAAATCACTTGGATCCTCAGAAAGCTTCGGTCCGACAGAATGACGCAGGGATACTTCTTTAAAGGATACAGGTGACTGTGTATTTGCCAATATCTCATCAGAGACTGATCTGCTTGCAACTGTATGCTGCTTAGCAAAGCATGGAGCCTTATTCTTATAATAGCTCTCTTCCTCCTCCATGTCCCTACCTGCTGCTCGTTTGCCACCTGAAATGAACAAAATACATGCGTAAAATGATTTGAAAATATTGTGCCTATCAGTAACTACACTCAATTAAAAGATGCAAGCACCTTGTGTATCACTTTGATATTCTGGTTTGATGTTGAGACATTCACCTTTTGAACCTGTGTGAACATGAACTCCATAGGGAACTGCAGTAGGAGTTCCTAACAAAATGTTCCCAGTGCATGCAGTTTCTGGACGATGTATTTCACAAGAATGCCTTTCAGCCTCATGGTCCACAGATGCACCACTATTCTTTATCTTCACTTCAACTGATACAGCCGAGTCACAGAAATCATCAACAGGGCATTCATTCAAATCTATGCCCAAAGACTGAGGCATATTAGGGGAACAGACAAGTCGATTAACAGGTCCATTCAATTCTAATGGGTCCATCCCTTTGACAAGCAGCTCAGTTGAACTATTTTCCTTTTTAGCATAAAAAACACCCCAAAAGAAAAGCAATCCATTCCACCCTGTAATCATTGAATGAAATAAATAAATAGTCCAGCCATTTTGAACAATGACATGACTACATTAGCTAAGACAAGCCTTACGTTGAGTCTTCTCAGGCAGCTTATCAGACGTAAAAATGAGAAGTTCAATGCCACTAATATTTGCTGTGAGGGACAAATCTCCAGCAAGCATGTTTCCCAGGAGTTTCCCATATGCTCTTTCGTAACTGCATGAAGGAGAACATAAAAGTTCAGCTTGCTTATTGAAGGTCATGGTATATAAACCGGTGAAAATTGAGCATTACCTTTCAACATCTTTAGCAAAGAAATAGAGAGCAATGTTATCTTCATTTGGCTTTACTTCCTTAAAATGCAGCGGCCATGACGAATGCCGTGGGACTTCTGCGAACGTAATTCTCTGAGGTAATTGTTTGACTACTTCAAGTACTTTGGGCGATGCACATGTAGATAAGTGAGCCTGAAAACCATCGTACATCTCAGAGTTTCCAGGTCTTGAAACCTCAAAGGTACCTCTGAAATAAAACATTATAATTACATATCAACGTTTCACAAACTGGTAGGTGAGGGGTAAAGATAGAAGAAAAGAGAACATACTGCCAAATGTAAGTCTGCTCTGGAATAACTAAAGCCCCAAAAGAACTTCCAGAAGCAGCAGATTGATCAACAAAAGCTTGCTGCTTTATATTCATATCATTCAATTTACTGTCAGGGTTGTCTGGATTATATGGCACTAGACAACCTTGTGGGCAATCCGGCAAAATGTCTTCAGAAGCCTGAATCGCCACGGCACTTCTACTGAAGCCACTTTCTGATCTTTCCAGATGTTTTTGTTCATACTGTACCTCTTCTGAGCAACTTGTTGAGACAATATCTTGCAAATCTGATCCACAAATCACTGGAGCACATGGCATGGAAACCACCTCAGGTTTAATCACCATTTCATTATCGTTATTCACCAAAACTAGTGGAGTTTCACATGCATCATCTGTGCTATCATTTTCTATTTTATCCACGGGAATTAGCGGATCAGATGCCTTCACCACATAAGTGCCTTTAGAAGAAACAACTCCTGTAGATGTCGGGTGATCAGTAATCCCTTGCTTCTCACTTTTAGACAAAATAGAGCTATGCTTCTTTTTAACAAGTCCTAATTTTGATGAGCCATAAAGGAAGTTTGTCAGAGGAACAGTGATATATTCTTTACAACAATTACTATAAGGAATGAGGAGCTTACCTGTTTTTTTGCTACTTTTAAGTATGCTTGGTCCAGGCCTTGGATTGTCCTGGTCATTTCTTGGATCCGCTGTCCTTGTTGAACTATCGGACCTTGGTGATGAAGGAATGCTTGGTTTTTGAAGATTAAATGAAGCCCTCCTTTCCAACAAATTTGTTGGTTTCACAGGCTTCACTATTCTAGGTTTTTCGTTTTGAGATGAATGAACTGATTGCTTTTGTTTTGATGAACTTGAGTCTTTGCAAACTGATGCCTCATGCTTAAAAGATCCAGATTTCATTATTTTTCTGATAGGCCCCTTTTCTCTAGGATCTCTTGGGGAATGTTTTGAAGGCTTCAGCTTGCTCACCACAGGTTCAGCTAACTGCTTGACCTTTGGTTCGTTGTTGGAGTTATTAAAAGATGGTTGCTTCGATAAAAGGCCTAAAAGATCAATTTAACGGTTAGCACAAGTACAAAGCAAATGAATTAGAGAATTCATTTCAGAATATATACGGATAAACATTTTGGCCAAACCTCGCGGTGAGGGAACTGGTTTTTTAACATTTGCCAAATTTCCCACGGAATATGACCGAGGTAAGGCCATGGAACTACTAACTGATGGAGTCCTCGTTGGAATATTATCAGGTGACTTTAAACTTCCCTTGTTAGAGCTTTTAAACGAGTTCTCCCTAGAGAGCACGTCATGTTTCCTAGGACTTTCCGTCTTGAGGAGCCTGGGAGTAGAGGATAAAGTATTTTCTGCATATCTCTTGAAAGATTTAGGTGGACTACGTACACCTTCATTTGATAGAGGTGATTCCATATCAGTGGCAATCCGCAACTTCTTATGGTTTAACAATGCTTCTGAACCTTGACTCTTCTTGTCAAAGCTTTGATTCTTGTCCAAGTTTCCAGATGTTGGTGTGCTACAAGTCGAATGCCGTGCTTCAAAACCAGATGTAGTCACTTGCAACTTCTTGCGGTTTACCATAATTCCTGAATTTTTATTCTTCCCATCCAGTCTTTCAGCAGTTGGGGTGGTGCACTTCACTTGCCGTGCTTCTGCATCAGTTGACAATAGATGCAACTTTTGATTTCTACCAGACAATGGATCAGTTACTGGTGTACCACTGTCCAAATCAGTTGTGGCAACCTTCAATGTCTTAGGGTTGTTCATAGTTTCTGAATTTTGGTTCTTCCCATCAAATATCTTAATCTTTGCTGCACCATCGTTGCTTCTAGTTTGGTTTTGTTCTTCTTTAAGATGGCATTCTTCACATAACCATTCACCATCTGGAACTTTCTCCAACTTCACTCGCATGCAATACCTAGTCAACAATAAACAGAAATTCAAAAGTTAGCATATTGCAACATATACATTTCCCACACAGCACACAAAGAAACAAAACCAGCCTTCTAGCCCAAACAACCAAACAAGTATGGCTTTTCCCCTTTTTGCATTCAGCTTAAAACCAATATTTTAATGCATCGTGGGAATAGCACCATAATAGATCATTCAATATAAGTACACCTAGATTCAACCATTTGTAGGATATAGCTGACATATAGTATGTCTTAAAACAGTAGTGTGAATAATAATCATCCTTGGTAAGCTAATTTATTTTGCCCATGCTGCAAATAATTCATGTCATTAACAAACATTGCTTCCAGTGTGAAGAAATAGCTGTTAACTATTACAATACATCGATTTCTCAGAGAGCGATACAAAGAAAAATGGTTAGCTACTTACGTATGCTCCGCTCCCTCAAGGCACCTAGTGCATGTCGCCAGAAGATACTCCCTTCCAACATCTCCACATATATCACAAACGTTAACCTGGAGTACAATGCAGAACAGAGAACTAAATAATATAAACCAACGGAAACATCACTAAACAGATTGAAGGGAGCCTTGTAAATCAAAGGGCCAAAAAATTCTATTATCCAAATAAATTCAGATATGAAGCAACTTTTAATAAGTCCTGCTTTTAATAATAAGATGATATATCCTGCTTTTAATAATAAGATGATATATCCTGCTTTTAATAATAAGATGATATATCCTGCTTTTAATCAGAAGATGGTATATGCAGAAGCACATTATAATTTATATGTAGCAAAAAAACGTAACACTAATTTCGTGCCAGCAGGTTTGGGTTAGTAAAAGGAAAACAATAAGCCTTCAACCGGAAACTTTTCTACAAAAGTTTCCAAGTATCTATACTTAACCACAGGTTAAGAAACTTCCTATTTTTTTAAAAAAAATCCCAATAGAATGTGCTAGGTGCTAGTAATTGGTGATTTCTGGTATAGCACGGAAGACTATTTAAGTTAACGCTTTATCATTAAACTTCACCGGTTCAAGCTATTTTTCACATCATCGAAGTCCTGTTAGTGCAATTCTACAAATAAGCCAGCCATTTAATTAAGCAGCAAATGAATAAAGAACATCTCATATTCTAAAAGGTCAAATGAAAAGGACAGTTCCTGCCTTAGGAAAGCGTCATGGTAAGAAAATGTGCAGAAGATCAACCAAATCACAACTGCATATTACATTTCCAATAAAATAGCCCCAGGCGTGCCCCAGCATTTCTTTTTTGTATGGACATCAAACCTAGAGTAAATTAAGGTCATTTTGCATAGAAACACGATATGAAGGCCTACATACATTTTGAAGGAGCATACTGAAGGACGAAGGATGGATCAGGAATATACTTACATCTATTAAGCCTTCTGAATTCCCAGAGTCCGTCATCACATCATTCTGCATATTCAACTTTCTACCATTACCTGTATCCATTGAACAACCTTGATTTTGTTCTTGTTTATCATTGTCATTCCTGTTAACGGCATCATTAGATTGGATGTCAGCACGTTCAAGACTTCCAATTCTTAAGCATGAGGTACCATTTTCAATATTCTTTGTTAAAGATCCTGCCTTGATTTTTTCCCTGCTACTAGTACCACAATTAGTCATCGTGCCGTGCCTCTCAGCACCAAGCACAGAAGGATCTGACTTTCCTCCCAGTGAGCGTTCTATGTTCTTGTTTGAAGAAGCTTTCTCACAAGGTTGGTGAGCTAAATTATCTTGTAAATTGCCAGATCCATGTGTTGGTCTTTTAGGACATAAACCCTGTGATGCACTGAGAGAGGATTGGGTCCTCAGCAATTTTTTGGTTGCAAAAGAATGAGACACAGCAGGCAATGATCTATCAGATGAACTTCGATTCATAACATGAACATCAGATCTCTTCTTTCCTGAAGATTCTTCAATGAAGAAAATTCTCAGTCTGTTCTGGCTGTTAAAGCTGTTATCCTTACAGTTAACAGTAAGATCACGACTTGAAGCTGACATAGATAATTTATCCTTTTTCTTATCCAACAGAAGTTTGCCTGCTGCTGATACACCAGTAACACATGAGTTACTATCATCATGGCATTCTATTCTAGGTGATCTAGAGCCGTGATTTATTAGCCTTCTACGTTTTGCTGGCTTGTCAACCTCCGAATCTGCTGCAACAGATGATCTTGCCACGACCTTATTTTCACCATTTTCAGTATAGGAAGCAGGGCTTGAAGTGGCACTGAATTCATCATCATTTTCTCCTCCCTTACCCTTGCCATGAAGCCCTTTATCACTACGAAGAAACGAACTATTTTTTGTTTCTGACCTTGCACAGCACGTTTGAGATGATCCACAGTCCATATTTGAATCTGTGATTGCAATATTCCGGTGCAGGCATGAAGAGCAAGGAGAACAGCAGACATTGCAAGTGCCAGATTCTACCTTCACAATAGGGCTGTCGGCTGGTCTTTTTCGTGATGTAAGCTTGCTCTAGAAAAAAATGAAACAATATGAAAAATTATTCATTGACAGCAGCACTGCATAAACATGAGAAATATATGTCGATAACTCAAGCACAAATTTTGTATGGATGTGATTAAAAATGAAACTATTTTATCAGAATTCAGAAACATTGCTGTGCCTGGAGAATTAGACTACTCAAAGCTATTACATTATTAAATTCACGAATGATGATCCAGAAGCACTTATCTAGAAAATGGACTGTTATAAAGGCAAAATAGCAAGGGAAGTTGGTGGTGCCCTCTTATAACAAGTCATTACAGCACACAAATTCATGATCAGCATCATTTGTATCAAGTAACCAAAGATGATTAAAGCGTCACATCAATCTAAAGACCGATCACCAAAAAAGCGTTCGAGCATTGCCAAGCCATCTCCCAAGTGAGAATATGGCATGCCAAAAGCAGGAGCTGCACTAGTGACATACCAATATACCCTTATTCTAGACAGCATTGTGGGATCAGAATCACCCCCAAGCATCTATACCACAGTAGCTAAACTGCAGTCCTAGAGCATATTAGGACGGACGAATAATCTAGACTGAACTCAGATGTGGGCATCAGACGATCAGATAAACAGGCACGCATTTGCACGAAATTCTGACAGCAGCAGAATATGGCCAGCATATACACGGAAAACCACGCCGTCCTCAATGCTCACCTCCATCATCTTGGCAGCGACCACTTCACGATGCCCGGGCCCCTCCACCCGCCGTCCGCTAGCACGCCCCTCCGATGATTCCTGAACGGCACAAACACAGTTAAGAAAAACGCCCATCAATCAACCAACCAGCCAGCCCTCGAAATCTCTACCCTCAAAATCGCATCCTCAGCCCACCAAATCCCCGCGATTGGCTACCAAATCGATGCGAGAACAACAGCAGGAACTGATAGGAAGCACGAAATC
This sequence comes from Leersia perrieri, assembly GCA_000325765.3. Lineage (NCBI taxonomy): Eukaryota > Viridiplantae > Streptophyta > Magnoliopsida > Poales > Poaceae > Leersia > Leersia perrieri. The sequence goes on from CM002477.1 coordinate 15,182,095, forward strand.
GAAGGATTCGACCGATTACGATTGACCCCAAACCGCGTCCGCCTTCGAACCCCTCCCATCCC
>CM002477.1:15182256-15198128 GCA_000325765.3 Leersia perrieri
AAAAAAAAAAAACAGTACTAATCCGCAAACAAAACAATCACACGCGCAACCAAACCTCGAATCGCCATAGGCTACCTCCACCAATCAATAATCCTATGAACAAACCAATCCCTAATCGAGGAGGGCGGCGGATGATGATGAAAACGAGGAGGACGAAAGGGGGTTGGTGCGCGGCGCGGCGCGCGTGACGAACCTCGGGGAGCGCGAGATCCTTGAGACGCGTGCGATCGTAGAGATCCCTCACGGTGCGCTCTTGCGGCGCCCTCATGCCCCTCTCCCCCTCCACCCCCCCACCGATCGGTCCCCCTTCCTACCTCCTCCTCCCGTCTCCGCGGAGCCCGCCGCCGTCCAACATCACCGCGAGCGATTGCTTAGCTAGGGTTCGTTCCGGCGGATGCGGTGGGGAAGATGGGAGGAGTCGGTGATGGCGTGGAGAGGAAGCAGCAGCAGCAGCAGTTGCGCTTAGCGAGAAGAGGAAGAGGAAGAGGAGAGAGCAGAGGAAGAGAGAGAGAAGAGAGGAGTAAGTAGAGAGAGAGAGGGAGTGACGGTGACGCCACCACGGCCAGAATGGCACGGAACGGAACGGAGACGCGACTAGAACGGGATGGCCCGTCCGTTATTTTATATACTGTCAAAAAAAAAACAGGTCGTGTTAATTTTACGGTGATATTTTCAGTGCCAAAATAAGCATCGTGTGGATAAGATAAGGGTCGGAGTAGGTGTTAATTTAGGGTGGTTTAATTTTTCAGTGTCAAGATAAGGATCGTGTTAATTTTCTGACTCGTACGTGGTAAATACTTAACTCCGGTTAAATAGGATTGCAGGGGAGGCAGCTGGTACACGTTAAAAGTTGGAGTGTGCGTACGTGATCGAGAGGGTGGTAATACTTTAATGGGGGTGATTAATCTCTTCCTGATTTGCTTGCCTTGTTTTGGTATCTCTTTAAAACCTGGTCGTGGAAATATATCCTTGTAATTAATGGTCTCCCTGTATGGGATCCATTCGATTATTCCTCCTATCTTGCGGCGATTAATTTGCTTCCTCACGAAGAGTACGTGTTTAATTCTGATCGATCTGATCTGCTGATATCATCAACGCGATTCTTATTTCGCTTTCTTTCTTTCTCTTTTATGTTCTTTTAGTAAATCTGTAATTTGTGGCTTTTTTCAATCGAGCGATCAATACACAATGGAAACAGTGGGTTGGGTCAAGATGCACGTCGTAGCTAGCTAGCTAGTACGGTTCTGAATTTACGTGTCAAGTCATGCGTTTGCCATCACATGTAGAGAGAACTTCTAGTGATGTTAATTAATCCGGTTAAATTTGTGGAGACGCGAATGGAGAAGAAAGAGTAGTAGTAGTAGTCCATTATATGTGTTTTCTTTTTTCAACACGATACGTAATGGCAGCAATAAAAAGTTGACGAAACGATTCCATCCATAATCGATCGATGGATGGCTGCCCAAGAAAATCAAAAGCAACGTTTACGTACGCACTTTTGTTGTGTTGTGCGTGACACACGTTGATTTTTTTTCTTTTTTTGCTTAGCTCTCATAGTACTAATGGTCGATATTATCTGATTTTCGTGTGTGCGTGCGATGTGATCGATATAGATACACATATACGGTCTACAGAATATATACTTTCGTACGTACGTACATAGACTGAGAAACATCGTGATTGTGGTGAATGTTAATAAGGACCAACACATGTTTGATGCCATCGAATTAATACGTACTCCATTGGACCTAGATGAAGAAACCTAGCTAGCTAGGTATGTGTATCGACCCGTCTACACGTATATGTACGGGAAGCCACGTATATATACGTTGTGGTTTCTTAATACGAACAAAATTAACTGGTGTAAGTGTGTGTAACACATGCAATTAAAAGCTACGGCCGGGCTGTAATGATATATATTCGAAATGGATCCGAGTATATCAGACACACACACTGACACATATGCATGATTGATACAGATGGCACTGCACGTACGTGCCATCTCAATCGCATGGTTAGAAATTAAAGATGAGATATTATAACATTGGCGAGTGGCGACTAATTACGACGATAGATCAGTCTACCAAATTATCGATCGATCGGTGTAATCAAATTGGCCGCGTCGATCGACATGATCATAATTAACCGACGGACGTAAGTAATTATCGACGTAGATAGGGTAATTAGCATGCATGCACGTCGTCGAACAAAGTGTGCGTGAAACGGTGAAAGTGATTCCATCTCACGTGAACGTGTACACGTGACACGAAACTACGCGCGCGATGTATATCTAGTGAAAGTAACGCACGCTGCTTTTTTTCCTTTTTAATTTTCTTTAATTACTGCGACTTCTATATATGCATACCTTACCCTTGCAAGGCATCTTTCATCGCTATCCTTCCAAACACTCCATCGATCGCATCCATCTTTTCTTTTATTTTTTTTCTTTTCTCCTTTTTTATATATCTCTTCCTTTTTGAACAAACAACAAAATATTTAGATCTTTCATATGTTGAAAAAATGAGCGTGTACGTATTCTCTTTTTATTCCACATCTTTGAAGAAGAATATACATATCTGCTCCCAGAAAAAGTCTGTAGAAATCTGATGCTTTTCCCTCGCGCACGCCATTCCTCATTTAGCAAACGGTACATCTTTTTTTAGGCATGACACTTTTGATCACTTGTATGTACACTAGTAGTACTAGCAGCAAAAGTTAATAATCCAAATTAACGTTAATGTTACGCAGCTACTAGGAGTAGGCGAGTATAGCTCATATGGTATCCGTACCGTTTCGATGAAAGAGTGACCGACCGGACCCCACAGTGCGCATGGGCCCACATGTCGGCTGCAGCAGCAACGGGTGGCCCGCGTGTGAAAGACTGTGGCTAGGGGGGACAGCGTGTACGTGTTTGACAAGCTAGGAATTGTGATGTGGGTGGGGGGACGCAAATCTCGAGGACCGGGTGGTTTGACACGTGTCCCACTGCTGACGAGATATTTGCGGGGGACGGTGCAGACGTGGAGTTCATACTCCACTTGGGTCGGTTACAGCCTGCTCAAAAACCTGCGTGCACGCGACTGCAATATACTCCTTCATAAATGAATATATATAAATATAATGATGTACTAGCACTACACTACCAGTAAGTATACTACTACTACTATTTTCGAGTGTATGATACACAGTATTATACTCCGGCTTTTTTTTCTTGTGCTGTGGCTTGTTTATGTATACAAATAGATCAATGTGGTGAGAAAACCTGTGCAAAATGTGGCTTTGTCGGGCTTGAGGCCAGGCTTTAGCCTACAAACCCGAGCCCGGCCCGGCCCAGTGAATTTGCGAAAAACCAAAGCCTGGGCTCAGCCCGACCCTCGGGCTTTCTCGGGTTTTTTTAGGCTTTTTCAAAAATACCAGGCTTTTTCGGGCTGTAATTTTCAGGCCCGAGCCTGGCCCGATGCATGACCGGGCCGGCCCGGCTCGGGCTTTTTCAGGCCGGGCTCATGTTGAACAGGTTTAGTGGTGAGCAATGCAAAGTATGTACTGTTTATTTTTAGGCTAACCAACACAAAATTTAAAAATCCTGAGATACTATTTAGATAGCAAGATTAATCGAACGGTGTCGATTTGGGAGGGTACGTACATATTTTTTCTTACAGTCATGTCGACGACAGCTAGCTTGCCAATTTCCATGTGCAGGAATATACTTAGGGCTTGTTTAGTTTCAAAAACTTTTTATCAAAAACATCACATCAAATTTTTAGACACATACATGAAGCATTAAATATAGATGAAAAACTAATTACGCAGTTGGCATAAAAACCACAAGACGAATCATTTGAGCCTAATTAGGCCATGATTAGCCATAAGTGATACAATAACCTATATGTGCTAATGACGCTTCATTAGGCTTAATAGATTCGTCTCGCAATTTTCAGGCGAGTCATGAAATTAGTTTTTTTCATTTGTGTCTAAAAATCCGTTACAACATCCAGTCAAATGACCAATATAACAAACAAAACCATAAATTTTGAAACTAGCAAGCCCTTACTCTCCTAGGAGGATCGAGTATGATGTGTACTCCTACTCGTATAGTATTCAGGACTAGCTTTTGGTGGCTATATGTAGCCGCCTAGCCCTTGTATTTATGTGTGAAAGCGTGCCATGAATAGTACGTTTGCCATGAATAGTACGTTTGCCATTGCTCCAAGGTCAAATTCATGGGTCTCAGTATAGGATTACATACATGTAGCCAGCTGGCTGGCTCAAGTACATACGACGACTATATATGCATGCAGAGGAATATGTACGTCCCTACGCTAATTAACTACGAGCTTAGCTACAGTACATAGGGTGGTGTATGCATAGTGCTAGTATATGTGTACGTACGCGGTCGAGTAGGGTCGGCGACAAGTGGCACCATCTGCACCGTAAGTCCAATTGCTCCAGATTGATTAATGCATGCTATTGCTCGCTAGCTTACGTACGTACATGAACGACACACCTAATCACACCACCGCATTGAGGCGATCTGGAAGCTTCTTCGATATGATCGATCGATCTGCGTTCAGTTCCTGCCTTGGATCCGATGCATGCTCGGAGCAATGACCAACGCAAGTCCAAAACGGATTACAGTCCTACAATTGGTTGGAGCTATTCTTTCTCCACTCCTTCCACAGCCTGTTTGTTTTTTTTAAAGCCGGAGTAGTCCAGCTAAACATTTTCAGATAAAAAATTCAGAATGATGAAATGATTTTAAAAAATAAATACAAATAGGATGTTGCTTCAGGCGGCTCCACACCACCACTCCTAGAGTTTAATTAGAATTCAAAGCCATATCAAACAGGGTCTCGGTCTCCACAAGTAGAGACCGCTCTCGTCCTTCAACAAAAAGATAGACTTCACCCTCACTTCTAGTTTCCATCGTGCATGGTCATGCGGCATGCAATGAAGGAGAAGTGCGATGTGATGGGATATCTTGTCGTACTAATTTGTGAATGGCCATTTTTTCTCGCTATTTGCTAAATATATGTCGCTGTATATTATTCCTTCAATCGTACAAACGTAATTACATCATAACTATATTATATTTACATATAATTTACATATCTATTTGTTTCTCAAAAAAATACAAATATATTTTATGTAACCTATGAACAAGTTACACAAAGGTTGTGTCCTTACATACTTATTAACTCATATAAAAGTTATAAATTATATAAAAATACAATTAATTATAATGTTAATATAGGGTAATTACACTATAGTTATATTTAACAAGTTTTTTTAAAATATGGCGATAATTTTTAATCACTTTTTTCCAATGGGAGTGAAATTTCAGTTCTCTCTTCGAGAGATGATTAGGATAATAATAATAAAAAAAGAATGTATTGAAGCTAGCTAGATGGATGCTTAAGCTTATATATGTTGATGATGCTCTCGTATATACGCGCACGTACACTCACTATTAGTACTACGAATTCACACTGAATCGTGCATCCTATCTATCCTCATAAATATCTCCGAGAGACTTAATTAGGTCCATATATCTTGAGAGATTTACAGGGCACTCTAATCCCTCGCTGTCCCTCTCTGACGGCAACTTTCGTTTGGCAGTAGTGTGGCTGTGCTAGCTGTGCATGCAGCTAGCTAGTGCACGTCATCTCTTGACGATCCAACAACCTAGGATCGAATAGCTAGGCATTCACACTATTCCCTCTTGTACTGGTACAGATTGGAGTAATCCTTCACAATGCAAGGTAAGGTGAGCACTGAGCTAGCAATACTGAAGGTCAAATTTATGATATATTCGTCTACATGCATGTGTCAAACGTACGGTATCTATCATTCAAATGCAATTGCATGCATTGGCGTACATCTTAATTTGGATAAATGAAAAACTAAAATACAACCACGCTCCTATGCATAATATATACCACCTCCGGTTATAAATATGTGTTGCATACTATTGTCATTGTTGACTTTGACAACAAACTTTGATCTTTCATTTTATTAAATAAGTCAGTGTAAAGTTATGTCACATGTAAAAGTTAAAATATCTTTGGTGTAAAACAGTTCACACTAAAATAAGCAATGTTTAGGGTGCTTTTGTTTCCTACCAAAAGAGAAGTAGCCAAAAAAAAAAAAAAGAGTGTTGCACGCAAAACGAGAAACATCATTAAAATATAATTAATTATTAGTTATTTTAAACTTGAGAAATTGATTATTTTGCTTTTCTCAACAACTTTAGTGTATAGCTTTTTTTGGAAAAAAACGCTCCGTTTAGTCGTTGGTGAAGCGTGCGCATGAAAAAAGAGGGAAAAACACTATAGGAATTTGGCAAGACTTTTTTTGCATGCAATCTGAACATGCCCTTAATTTACATAATATTTTAATAAGAAGAATGATCAAAGACAATATGACAAGTATTTATGACTGAAGGTATATATCAATGGCGCCTGATGGATTCATGTCCGTCAGATCACCGAAGGTTTAAATTGGAGTATTAGGCAACTCGTTCTTCGCATGCAATCCGTTAAGATAATAGTAAACATCAACAGCAAGAGTGAATGATTTGTATTATTGCTTTTTTCTCCTATAACGTACGAGTCGGCAGAGGAAGATCAAGTGCAGCTATCGACCTTAGCTAAGCATAAAACTAGTGCATCGAACGACAAACTGAATCCATGCCATGCAATTGTTTAAGTTCACCCCCAAGTAGTAGTACTGTATGTTAATTTTATTGTAGTCTTCGTAGAAAACGATGGCTGGTTATAATTAAAATGTAAGACTGGCATGCACCGATAATAAACTAAAAGGAAAAACAAAACGGTGACAGATCAGCAAATTAAAGCAGTGGCTGCTATAGAATATGGCTGTGTAGACTGACTTGACTACTACTAATATCAGGCATATACATATATGCCGCGTCACTCGCAGTTCCTGATTGGCCAAACACGCGAGCCACATGCATGGGTGCATTATGGCTAGATGGACTTGACTAATTAGCAGCTTAATTAACACCACGCAATGCTTACTTAACTGGTTAAACTCTTCCATACGACGTACGTACGTGCTCAGATCTTCTCTATTATAATTAATTATGCAGTACTGAACGATCGATCGGTCGATCGAGTATCCATGTAGGGGGGACCTCCTAGCTAGCTAAATTGATATCATGAATTGACTCGATCGATCTTGAACGGCCATTAGTCACAGTAACACCACCAATTAATCATCACTTCTCCTAGCAAGTGGAGTACCCGCTAGTCGTAAAAACTGGTAGTACTATTGGTGGTAGTACTGGCTACTCCTGCCTGGTACTACACCAGTATACGTACTACTATATCTGTCTCAAAATATAGTTATTTTAAATTAAATATAATATTTTCTAGTCTAATATATCTAAATAATATATCTTAGTCTAGATACAACTAGATAATATCTCATCATTCAGCTAACTATATATATTTTGAGAGGAAGGCCTAGAAATCAATGCTAAGTTTTCCTTTTGGCAAACAGTAGTACATGCAGCTGCAGAGAGCTAGTAGCAGTATACTATAGGAAGAGTACTCTCATATGTAGGGCTACTACAGTACTAGTACTGCTTGTCAATCAAAGAGAATTGCAGAGAACGGACTGTCTCCCAGCCGGACTCCATCGTAATTAAGAACAAACACAAGCAAAAACCGATAAATTACATTAAAAACAAACGACTTTCGATCAACTCCATTCGAGAACAGTTTCATGATCAGTACTGCAAACCCAGTGCATGTGAAAGGCAGACGAAAACTAGTTTGTTTCTTAGTCTCTACTCTTCATTCCTTGGACTGCAACCTTCCGTCCAAACTAAAAGCGACACGGTTCACATGCAGACACTTTCCTCTACATACCGCACCAGATTCGTCAAGGTGGTATTTGGAATCCAGTTGCTTCTCAAACACAGGCAGTGATGAGCTGCCATCTTTCCTCATTACACAAAGTTTCTTATGATGAACTAGTATATAGTAGTTGGTATGTGTAATTTGAGATTAATAAAATTCGAAATTATAGGGATGGGTGACAAAGACAGGTCCTATATCTAGTTAATCATGCTTTGTCTTATAAAAATACAATTAATTAGTAGTAGCAACAAAACGAAAATACTTCACATATAATAGATATAATAGTAATATATACTAGTGTAGAAAATAATTAAACGTACGCCTGTTGTTGGATCCTTCCCACCAGAGCCGGCGGTCATAAAATTTGGGAGAAATTTAAGGTGCTGGTTGTGGTTAGGCTATACTATCGAGTATCAAAACCTTACTTCTCTTCATAACAAGTCCTAAAGAATTATCAGACCATGACGTTTGGACCTGTCAGATTATTAAAGTTATAAATGATGATGTGGGCAGTTAACTGATTACTTAATTAGCTCGTATTCGAATGAGATGAACTCATCGAGTCACCCAGAAAATATAATAGCCTCATAAAAACTCTCTTAGGCTGCGTTCGGCAGTGAGAGTTCCCCACGGTACCCTTCTAAAACGTACAGTGAAACAACTGCATAATGTACGCACGTAAAACGAGATGTTAAACCGTATGTTTTTTTAAAATTTTCTACACGAAGGTTGTTTAAAAAATTCAAATTAATCTATTTTTCAAGTTTAAAATTGTTAATACTTAATTAATCATACGCTAATACCGTTTATCATTTTACGTGCGTGATTTACCGTAGCGTTTTCTGTAGCCAGTTGCCGGTACTGTGCTGAAAGCACACTGCCGAACGCAGACTAATAAAAGAACAACAGAAATGAGTGTCCGTTACCAGTTGTTGCAACAGGGCCCGTTTCCCTTTTTTGTTAAGAAATGAATTGGGCCCAAGTTAGTGAGAAGTACATGCACTGCATTCTACAGCATGGGCTCTACTTATCGGGCCACTATGGTGGTGACTCTGAACATTGGGACTTGGGAGCTGTTCATCCTGAATTCAGCGGTACTCCTCGATCTTCTTTTTTTTAAAAAAAGGGAAGTACTCCTCGATCCACCGACAAAACAAGTCAAAAATTTTAATGTTTGACTCTTTTAGAAAATTTATTTTTATAAATAGACCTTAAAAAACTATAGCCAAAACTGGATCCTGTGGTCAGCGCCATATCTTAGGCCGCTGGGGGTAAACAATTCAGCACCAAATCTGGTGGACTAAGGATCGAGGAGGATCGAGGAGTGTGTTTGTGAACGAAGATGGCATCAAAAGGTCAGCGTCAGTGACGTAAGCTCAGTGCCAATGAACGTGACGCTAAGCTCTCGCGTAGCAAAAGTGGTATAGAGATCAGAAAACCAACGGGAGAGAACTGGATATATCGGATTGTTTTGCCCTGTCACTTCCCATGCATATACGACAGTGACAGCCACTACTTTGCAGTGCATTTTGCCACAAGCTAGCTAGGGACTGCAACACTGTACCACTATATAATAGGAGTAAAACAGGAACGTAACATTAGACAACGCCAAAGGAACAAAGATACAGGAGGCTACTCATGCAAAAGCTGCCTTGGCTAGGGTCGCTATTTGTTTTCACTTCACATACCAAGCAGCAATCTACGTACCGTACGTACTCTTATCTATAGGATTCATCCAACACGTATTGTAGCAGTGAAAGGTCACATGGGAGCAAACATCACACAGAGTTAGGCTTGAGAGCTCAACGCCATGTGCTCTGATGCTGAGTTTCTGATGCGGACTCCTTAACGTCGTCCTCATCTATCTAGAAACGTCCTTTTCGATCCTTAGCGTCATTGGCTTTGACGCTGAGGTGTTTTTATCTATTGTTTTTAGAGATTTATTTATAAAATAAGTTTTTTTAAAGGACCAAACAATAAAAATTTGTGACAAAACAATCGAACTCGATCGATGAGGACATACCGTCCGCTACAGAAAATTGGGGCACATCAGTAGAATCTCACAATTGTCAAAATATACTGTTAGGTATACTACCGTACTACTCGTTGTTAACAACATTAAACATGTACGGTCCCACGCAAATGCATACTCCAGCCCCCTGCTGTCTGAACTCTGAACTCTGAAGAGGTGAGCAGTGAGCCGCCCGTCTGAAGTCTGAACACGAAGGCAAAGAGAAATTTATCCGGCCAATTAAACAAGTACTAGAATGGACCGCGCGCGACGCGCGCATAACCAGTCGACCTGCAAAATATAAAATTATCAAATACCAGTAAACATGTATGAAGCTCTAATTAAAATATGTAGTTAACTAATTTTGTTAATTATATATCGGTTGAGTAAAACATAACAGAGAACAATACCATTATATAGCTACAAGCAATTTAGTCTACATCCTAAAAGCTGCGGGAATTGAAGCAGGGGCAAGGCAAATACAAGCCATGGTTTTATAGCAAAGAACAAGAAACATATCATGAAAGAGTTCAGTTCATTTGATTTATTTAAAAAGATAACCCTGACCTGACAACAATTCATCTCATTTGATATATTTTTATATGTGAAATAATCTCAGATTCATTCAGATAAAGACAAAGCAATAACTAAGATTGCATTTATCAAAGTTGAGAGATCTGAGACAACATGCGGGGTTCGCAAGCATTGCCCAACGGCATCACATACCTGCACCATACGGCATAAAGGTAACCAAACAGGGTTACCAAAATGTGTATTGATTATATCAAAGCATACAAGAATAGGAAGAATACCTCTAGGCTAAGAGTTTCCTGCAAGGTTTAACTCAACAATATTAAGTTGATAAAGATATGTACAGAGCTGTAAGAAATCATGAGTTATAAGCCCACAGTGGGACAAATCCAATCTCAGCAATTCTTGTGATGCAAAGGTCCAGTAATTTTAGTTGTCTCTCCCCTATAAAAAAGAGCTCTCTGAATATAGTACTAAAATGTCCCAAATTTTACTCGTAAGCACTTGGAAACCAAGTAATTAACATCAAGACGGGTTCAGTGCTACGTAGTTTTTGGGCCGCGAGAGGAGAACATCATGAAAAGCACGCAGAAAACATCACGGGGTAAACACGCATATCATACTGCTTGATCGATCGATCGATCTATCCGAGCTCAGATTTCCAATGCCACTTCGACAAAATGGTCGATGGCCTTGGCGGCGTAGGACTTAATTGGTTGTCGTGTTGAGCATCCACTTCTTGAATGGGTGGAAGAGGATTTCGTCGGAGCAGATGTATGGCTTCTTCGGGGGAGGGCACTCCATGAATGTCTTGGTGTCCTCTGTCACGCAGATGAAAATCTGGTAGAGCTAGCTGGAACTTGCATGTTGAATGGCCCCTTGCTGCACTGGATCGTCTTCTTTATCCTCTCCACGCTGTACAGCCCAAAAGTCTGGCTTAATGCCTGCATCAACGATTACAGATCGGTCGATTGAAGCTTAGAACACTGTCGGTGGATGAAACTCAAATCGCGTCGTCAGCATGCATGTTTTTCTTCTAAAATAGTAATCCTGCCAGTTTTTAACGTATAATGTCATTGATTTTTAATGCAAAATTATTTAATTTATTATGAGTTATTTTATTAAAAATATTTTAGTATGAATTAATTTTTTTATAAATTATTTGAATAAGACAAACGAGTGTTGAACTCAATAATTTCATACAATAAAGATCGGAGAGTAAATATGTTACTATCTTTGTGTGTTTGCATGTGTATTGGTGTGTGTAAATTAATTGTACCGTACGTTGCTGACGAGGCGAGAGAGGGGGTTGATCTTGTTGCGGAGGGCGAGAGCGGTTTCAAAGTAGGCACTCTCAGTGAGGTTGGAGCAAACGCCGGATGTCTCCCACGCATTCTTCCAGCTCTTCTGGCCAGTGGTGCTCGGGCACTTGATATTGTTCCAATACTGCATAGCTTCGTGGTGTCCCCAAGCTGCAGCCAAGCATACACTTAAATACAAACGGGTCGGCTTGTTGGCAACCGATCGCTGACAGCAATTAGTTTCACTTGTCACAATCTTTTGTTCGAAACAAATCAAACTTTCAAGTAAAGAAAAAAAACATTCAAATGAAAAACAAAAGGAGTTTTAATTGAACAAAGTCAAACTTTGAAATGATTTAGAGATCAAACTTTCAAGTAAAAATGATATTCAAATTTTCAAGAAGTTTGAAAGGAGGAATTTTCAAAACATAAGGAAACTGATTGTTGCCGGAGCCCAAGCGCCCATAGGAATACAAAAGGAAGAACGAATCAACCAAAAAATTTATATCAAGTAGTGTAGTAATTAACATACTTGGTGTATGTTGAATGGATGTCGTTGCAGCCGCTCTCGGCATATATAGTTGGTAGCAGCATCGTAGACAGTGAAACCGGCGACGTAGAGGTCGCCGGCCGGCACGACGTCGGTCTTCGGCATGCAGCAACCGGACTTGGTCTGCGCGCAGTATGCTCCCGGCCACTGCATCCATCCAAACCGTCCATCCATCATCGAACGGTCTCACATCAATTATTGTCAGATCTAGTCATCGTACGTCTGATCGGGTGTGTGTTACTAGCTACCACGAGCAAGCAACTGATAATGATCGATCAAAGATGCAACCAACCAGAACGTACATAACGAGTCGAGCCAGCTCGACTCGTTAAGGCTCGGATCGTTTGAGCTCATTACCTTAACGAGCCAGCTCGGCTCGACTCCTTAATGCTAACGAGCTCGGCTCGGGAGTGACTCATTAAGCTCGTTAATTAGCTATATCTCATTTATATAATATTTATAATTTTAAGTTTAACATTTTATCATACATTAACATAATAATTAAACACTAACTTAAAAAAACTTCACTAAATATAAACTATTTAATGTAATTAAATAACTAATCATTAATTTAGAAGCCATAAGTATATAAAAATATGATGATCTTATGTGCTAACGAGCTAAATGAGCAGCTTGCGAGTTGGCTCATTAATTAAGCTAAGCTAAAAGCTAAAAGTCAAGCTTGGCCTAACTTATTAAAACTATGAGTTCAAGTCGATTCGAGCCGAGTTCGACTCAAGCCAATCCGAGTCACGAGCTCCAAACTTTCTATCCATCCTGGTCAGAGCAAATGAACAATCAAGTTTCTGATTTTAGAGACGAATTATTAATTATTAGGTGGTCGCTGTCACAAGGTGATGGGTGCAGAATTAGCTGCACGCGTCGGTCGTCTATGTCGCGCTGGATCGACAAGGTGTCAAGTTCAGTAAGCACGGATCATCACAAGTTTTGCCTGGATTAGTCTTGTGTATCGACAAATTAAAATCCATGCTACTAGCATGTGCGTGTTTGAAAAAAAATCCTTGTTTTTAACTTGTTTGCATGCAGTCCACATCCGACGTCCTCGATAGGGGCGGGCCCACTATATAGTCAAGGGTATTCAGATGAATACTCAAGAACTTTTCCAAACATGCGATCAAAATCGTTGTGCGACTCATAAATATGTGTGGTTGACGGTTACTACAATATCAAGCATTTAAAATTTATTATCAGTGTGGCTTTTACATGGTCTAAAACATAAAATTAAGTTATCAAGGTATATTGAGTAAATCGTAAAAAAAAGGTATATTGAGTAAATAGAGTTCTAATATTTATCTGTGGTGTTTTGATTTCTTAATATAAGTGCTAATTATCTTCATTCAGTTAACGATGTAAAACCATTGTTTTATGTTTCGAGGATTTTTATGAACAATTATTTCATGAATGTGCCTCTCCTATTTTGAGGGAGTTTGGAAAATACCTAAAGATTGAATATTGTATGATTTTGGAAATATTTTCTCATAGCTTGAATTTTGTATAGTCTAAAAGGCAAGGGACCATGTTCTTCTCAGCCATTTAGATTTACTGATTTAAAAAATATTAAGCATAAAAATATCGTTACTAGGTGTATAACCAAGGGCAAAAGAATAATTCCCCTTAGCCAACCTCTATATATGTAGAGGCTGAACCCTAAGGGCTTTCACCCTTATTCTATAGCATTCAATAAACATAATTTTTTTATTCTGCTTAGTGTGCTCCCTATGGTTAAGGGTCTACGAACACATCTATTATTTTTTTAATGCTACAATTATTCTTTATACCTTGATTGTCTTTTGGCACGTAGACTCTATCAAACTTGAATGTCTTTTTGGTTGTCCCACCATTCACAACCGCAATATCACCATCTTTTGCTCCATAAAAATCGATTGCACATTTGTAACCTAACGATATTTCATCTTTACTTAATGGTCGATTCTAGAAAAGAAAGTGAAAGTAACTTATACATAGAGGTGAAGGTCACAAGAGCCACCTTTGGTCTCCTGCATAATATTACGAAGTTTCTTTTTTAGTGTAGTAAATAAGTTGCTCAAAAACCATAAGATTGGAAACAAGGATCTTGGAGCAAGCGCGTCAAAACTGAATTCCTGCTCAGAAAAAGAATATAAACAGTACGAAATATAAAATGGTGAGTTAGAGAATAGACATGTTATTTATGAAGACCACAGAATGTGGGGAAGCAAGGGCAAATCACCCAGTGCATAAATTGATTTGTTAATACGTTGTGTTTCCTCGAGCCTTTCACCTTGCATCATAGTCTTGACTAATCGTTCAATTCCAGCCAAATCTACAAGCCAAAGACCACTTCTTGTATATTCACCATTCATCGGCACCCATACCAACAGGGTCCAGAGGTAGAATGATTAAATAGCAGCCACATTAAATGTTCTCCTGATTCCGACTTTGCTCATCTATCAACAGAGTATGTTTGAAGAAATTTACCCTAGCAGTTTTAGGGGTTGTTTTTTTCTAGTGGTAATTTGCGATGCTGAATTGTGTGGTTCATTAAGATAGAAATGTACCTGAAGTGCCTCTGGCAATATAAAAATCTATAACAGGGATGAAATCTTTTATATAGCAAATTAACCTATCCATGGAGATTTACCTTGTATTTGTCATGCCATTGTATTTTTGGAGTATTCTGAACTCAAATTGAAAAAGCCATGAAGCTCCTTAAGCATTGTTGGTAAAAATGTCTGGTGCGAGTGAATATGTGGATAAAGCTCTTTATCAAATTCTTCTAAAGCATGTGTGTTATGTATATCAACCATTTGATTGTGGAAACTTCAAATTATAGGGAGTTTCAAATAAATTCCATCTTCTGAACGTTGTGTGACTCTAGTCCTATTATGCAATCTTTTGGTCTGACTCCAATAATGTTTATAAGCATGAAAGCAGATTTAGCAAGTTGAGGGATTTCAGGGTCTATCAATAGTCCTTTTAATTTTAGAAATAGTATGGTGCTTTCATAAATTGTCATGTGCACTATATTTATGTCCAATGTAGGTTGAATATGAGTGTTAGTAGCTCTCTATTGGCATATCATCTCGTGGTGTTTGTAGTATGACCAAGACTAAGACTTTTTAGTAATATAAATGGATAAGCACATGCCGAAATAAAGCTATTCCTTTATCTGAAAAAATGACATCTGTATGACCATGTGAACATGACTTTTTCTTTCACTAGTTCAACTCATTGGTCTGTGACCTATGCCACTATACTAGAATGCTATTTGGTTGTGTTTGGATTCTGATACCTTAATTCTGTGTGCTAGGATGCTATTTAGCTATGTTTGTTTGGTTCTCTTCGATTGATCTGTCCTGTTCTATTTTTGTCAAGTATTTACTGGTGAACTGAACAAAAAAATGCAGGTTGTTGAGAGTGGTGGAAAGAACATCGAGATTGCAGTGATGACACATAAGGATGGCCTTCGTCAACTCGAGGAGGCTGAAATCGATGAATATGTTGCTGAGATGCGAGGCAGAGAAGGCTGCAGCTGAGGCTGCAAAGAAGGGTGCCCCGAAGGAGACCTAATTCTTCACTGTACCAAGTCATTCCAT
>CM002477.1:15215026-15236682 GCA_000325765.3 Leersia perrieri
AGGAGGCGGCGCGGCGGCGGAGGCGGGGGCGGCGACGAGCGGCGCGGCGTCCTTGGGCTCCATGGCGGTCAGATCTAGCAGCAGGTTGGCAGTGGTGAGCTCAGCAGCAAGCCGGAGCACAAGAAAACAAAGATACAAAAATAAAAACAGTCGCTTTGACTACTAGCTCGGCCGGCAGCAGCAAATCTCAAATCACACTACTTTCTTTCTTCTCTCTCTCTCTCTCTCTCTCTCTCTCTCTCTCTCTCTGTGCAAGGCGAGACCAAGCCAAGCCACTTGCAAGATTAGCTACGAATTAAGCAAGAAAAACCGCTCCCTAATTAAACTACTCCTCTTTATATATACTAACTAGTATGACAAAGGTGAGTTTTTTAAACAGAAATTGGAGGGGAGAAAGAGGAGAGAGAAGGCAAGGCAGGAGAGAAAAATGTGAGAGATTAGTAGGTGGGAGTTAGGAGGATAACTTACCTATAGTGAGTGAGTGATTAAGCTATCTTAGGAGGAGATGGATGATGAGTGACTAGTACTCTTCCTTTGCACTTAACAGCAGCAGTAGATCAGCCATGCCACCATCACCATGCTCCTGCCTTCACACCAAACACCACTCTCTCTCTCTTGCTTGTTTGCTTCACATGCAATGAGAGTATGAGACCACAACACACAAGCTTACCACTCCTATGAAAAATGCAGGTATAATAATGCAGGAGTAGATGCAGAGAGCAAAGCAGAGGAGAAGAAAATAGGAGGGAAATTACTGGAAAGGAAAGGAATTATTAAAGGTAAAGCAACTGCTACGAATAGTAGCTGTAGTAAATGAGCAAGAGGTGTAGAAAGGAAATTTGTTATGCGTACACACATGCATTCACTCTTTCTTTCTCTCTGCTACTGCTACTGCAGCAATAAATAAAAAGGGAGAGAGAGGTGGGGGAAAAGCTTTTTTGGCTCGGAGTTCGTGAAGATGCAAGGGAAAAAACCACCCCCTTGCTTTCCCAACTTTTTACTCCATCCATCACAGATCACACCACCTCAAAACAATAGAAAAATTCAAAAAGAGCTTTCAGTTTCCTGTTTATCTTTGCCTGCCCCGTTCAAAACAGGCACACATTCAATTCAAAAGAAATTTATATTAATTAGACCCCGGCCATATCATCCGGAACAAACAGAGTAGTACATACAATTAACAATGGTGCTAGTCCAGTACAGTGAGTACCACCACTCCACAAGTTAACAAAGTAACAGTAAAGAATCAGGTAAAAATTCGAAAAAAGAGTTGTTTAGAGAAGCAAGGTATTGATGGCTGGCTGGTCGTAGCACCAGTACTGCTGTGATTACAATAATTTAAAAAGGGCTTGTCTTTTTGGGCGTGCTTGCTAGGGGAATCAATCAGCCAGTTCAAATCCATTTTTTTCTTCTCTCCTCTCTCTTCTTCTTTTCTTTATCCTTGGAGAGAGGCGGTCTCGGCTTTCTCACTTGCGCCATCTCGTCGCCTCTTTTTACATCGCGGCCAAACCAAACCAAAATAAATAAATAAAAATAAAAAAGTGGCGTCTGCCTTACTTTGGCCGGACACGTACCAGCCCTGCTATTCGACAGGCTGCCGCGTGGGCCCCACATGTCAGCGAACATCCCGGGAGAGGGTATGAGCCCGGAGGTGAGAGAGAGAGTGGCTGGTCAGAGTCAGACCGACCTGCTGCTGCTGCGTCCAGTGTGAGGCTGGCAGTGGGGCCCACCGTTGCAGTGCCAGGATTCCAAGCCGTGTCACGTGACCATCTCTCATCCGTCCCGAGGAATTTTTTTTGTGTGTGTGTGGGACCTTGCTCCGATTTCCGAGGGCTGCCACCTGTCTCTGCGGGTGGGGCCTACCGGGATGTCAGCTGGTGTTTGGTCCTATGCGTGGGCCGCTGGTCTTGAGAAAAAACGAAAGCAAGGGAATGGAGGTCCAGGGCCGATCAGAGCCCGGGTGGGCCGAATGGTTCAGACATGCCCTCTCGTCCATTCGAGCCGACAAATGTGCAGATAAGCTACCAGTATGTTTCTTCCGACTTAGTATTTCCAATAATCTGTAGCTTATATTGTTATAATTTGATAAGTTTATTTAGGTAAGTTTTCTCATATTTTGGATAAAAAATCACACACCATGCCACCCCACTCCTCCTTTAGACTTGCAAACCTAATAACTTAACTCTAATAATATAAGAAATAAACAATATTACAATAATCTTAAGCTAAAAGAAACAGAGGGTCTAGTTGTTGTTTTTTTTGTCAAAACTGAATTATCACTTTCATGTTGAGATTCCACACTATTTTGTCGCAACAGCTCATCCATCTCACTCATTTTATTGCAAAAATTTGCCGACTCGATATGTCAAGGACAAACTTGCCCCCTCGTATATGGGAATAGATGATCCAATGTGAGTCAATGTGAGCGAATAGCTTTGGAGTGGAGAGTGCATTTCTACTTTTGATATGTTGTAGATTGCGATGAAAGAAATAGATCGAATCGAATTTGGGTGAATGGATGACTTTTGTAACATGATTGGTTTATTGGCTGGTATTTTGCAACAAAAATACTTATGAATCTCAAAATAAGAATGACATCTAGGATGGTTATGCAAATAAAATCCAAAGTGAAAATGTTATGGAAACTTGTTTTTTTAGACAATGAAAAATCAAGTCTTGGCTTTAATTGCAGTTAAAATTGCTTACTATATGCACAATAAATAGCCCATAAATAGTATAGCGACAGAACAAACTAAAGATACCAATTCAACAAAGAGGTGGCTTATTCCAGAAACAAACTTAAAAAAAACATGTAGTATTTTGCGATAACAAACAAAAAAACAATAGCTTTTGGAACAGGCAATGGAGATTTACCATGGGAAAGTTGAGCAGATCATGCATGCGAAAGATAGAGTGAGCACTAGTGCTACGTACTCCTATATCCGTAACAGTAAAATTGTGCTCGGTCGGTCCACTGAACACTTGGTATCTGAGATGATGGATCATGGATGCATAGCCACATCCCACAACACGTCGCTTTTGCATTGACCGCAACTGAAAAGGTCAACGACACCTCGCTAAATGGCCAGGCATTATATCGTATCAGCCAAGGACACACATGCACTCTCTCTCTCTCTCTCTCTCTCTCTCTCTCTCTGCGTGTGCGTGTGTCTCTCCTTTTGACCTTTTATCGTACTCTGTTGATTGAGAGACGTCATGAGATATTCTGTTGTGATTCTGAGCAGAAAAATAGAAACCATAGGGGCACCGGCTCGAACAGCACCGAGTTCGAGTTGGAGTTCGTCTTGTGCTCTGCTCTGGAGACTGGAGTAACAATAATTATCGATTATTGACTAAGGAAAATAAGGCCCCATTAATTCATGGGAATTTCACATTTAAAATAAAGGATTCTTGTGTTAATAGGATCTGGCATAGGAAAGTTGAAGAAAAGTTTTTTATGGAGCTCATTGGTAGAGTGGTAAAATGATATCCGACCGAAAACAACAATTAAACGCCTGCTAAATCGACTTTGGGACTGACCAATCAATCTCAATGCTACTATGCATTCACTTTCTTGTTGGCAGATATATATGCACTCAAACTAGGACTATTTGTTTGAGCTTCTGAACATATTCTCCGCGTGAAAAACCAGAAGCTCAAACAAATCAGCTAACTTTTTTTTAGCTTTTGGAAAATCAAAAGTTCAGAAAAGTTTTAGCTGAGTTTATACGGGAAATGGAAAAGCTTAGTT
Source organism: Leersia perrieri (assembly GCA_000325765.3). Taxonomy (NCBI): domain Eukaryota; kingdom Viridiplantae; phylum Streptophyta; class Magnoliopsida; order Poales; family Poaceae; genus Leersia; species Leersia perrieri. The sequence continues at coordinate 15,218,778 of CM002477.1, forward strand.
TTATGAGTTTTCTGTGGCTTTTTAAACTCAGAAAGCAAAACACATTTTCTAAAAGCTATGATTAGTTTTTTAGAAAAAAAGACTGCAGCAACTTTTCAGAAAAGCTGTTTTTAAAAAAACTGCAGCCCCACGCTAGCGACGGGGGGATTACGTGAGAAGAGAAGACAGGATCGAAGACGAAGAAACAGGCCGTCCATGCATTTGATTTCCCATGGACGGCCCATTTGGCCCATGCTTACGTTGACAGCCTTGTTTCCCTCAGCAAAAAGGCTTCCAGTAATGGGCCATTCCGAAACCCACATCGCCACGCAGTAAGTGGGGCCCACGTCTCCATCAAGGTCTCTCTGGATGCGTGGCGATAGAAGAGTCGGGCGGCCGCGGGAGCTCCACGTCATCATCTTCTTCTCTTGTCAATCCTTTCCTGGAGGAGGAGAAGACGAGGGGAGGGGGATCAATGGCGCTCGCTTCGACCTCCACCTCCCGCGTTCTCCACCGCCTCGCCTCCCCGCCTCTTTCTCCTTCCTCCTGCGCTTCTTCTCTCGCGCGGGCCAGGCGACGGGTGGCCAGGAGGAGGCCGCAGCGCGGGTACAGCTGCTTTGCGGTGCGATGGGAGGAGAGGGTAGTGGTGGTGCCGATGGCTCTCGGAGGAGGAGGGATAGGATTCGAGGACGCTGCTGATGATGATAGTGACGACGAGGAGGATTCCCATGGCGCGCTGCGGCCGCGCGAGGGGGAGGAAGAGGACGAGGATTTCAACCTCGACCTCCAGCCGCCTCCCTCTGGCCCCGAGCGCTGGGATGTCCTCGGCCTCGGCCAGGCCATGGTACGCCCCCTTCTCCTTCGATAAGCTCGAATGTTACAATTTGTTCATTAATTCAGAGGCGCTTCCTTTTTCATGTTCCTCGTCAATCATTATTAGTATGGAACCTCTGCACCAAATAAACTGACTGTTTCTATGTCAGAATGCATTGCACTTTTAATTCGGTTAATTTGGCTGAACTCTACTGACATAATTCAGCTTGGTTCCTTCATTACTAATGTGCAACTTTGTGTGCCCTCTTTTTAAAGATCAGTGCTTCTTCATTCCTACGATTTGCAAAGGGCCATCACTAAGCTGTTGTTCATTCTGTTTCGATAAACTGTTAGGCTTTTTTCTTTACAGAATTGTAACTGTTAAGCTGTTGCGATCAATTCTAATTTATGCCTGCAATTTGGCTGCCAAATACAAATAGGTTGATTTCTCCGGTATGGTGGACGACGACTTCCTGGAGAGACTGGGCATAGAAAAGGGTACCAGAAAGGTTGTCAACCATGAGGAGAGAGGACGCGTCTTGCGTGCCATGGATGGTTGCACCTATAAGGCCGCTGCCGGGGGCTCACTCTCCAACTCACTCGTTGCTCTTTCAAGGCTTGGTAGCAGCCGATCCGCTAACTACCCCGAGCTTAGAATTGCCATGGCTGGCAGTGTGGGCAGTGACCCACTTGGTAGTTTTTACAGGTAGTTAGTTTACTAGCCTCACAACATCTAAATTGATACTCATACTGATGTCCTATTGCTGCACTAAAAGCTTCAGAGTGTTGCCTGCTGACATCACACTTTTAATTGGTTCAATTGTGATATTAGGGCAAAATTGCGCCGTGCTAATTTGCATTTCTTGTCTAAGCCGGTCAAAGATGGGACCACTGGAACTGTCATTGTTTTAACAACTCCAGACGCACAGCGAACTATGCTTGCATATCAGGTCAGTTGATATGTTTTTACTACAGAATTGTCAGTCCCCCCTTCTAAATACTTCAGATGTTGTAACACATAACAGAGTGCATTAGATCACTCTTTTCCTGTCTAAGTGCATATCTATATCTAAACATGTTTGTTGTGCATGCAACAAATTCATTTTAATTTTTGAAAAAGATAAGCAGTTTTACCAAACCTTCTTCAGTAGCGGTGAGAAATGAGAACCACCACAATATAGCAAGTTTGCCCGATATGTCTTACCATTGTTCGGCTCTACTTTTATCTTCTATATTCATTGCATATTCGTCTAGTACGATTTATACAAGTGTTGATGGTACTAATATGGGAGTATGCTCTAACGGTTCCCTTGTATCTTTCTTTGTATTTCTAGGGAACGTCTTCAACTTTGGGTTATGATTCAGATTTGGCCAGTATAGTATCCAAGTCAAATGTACTAATTGTGGAAGGCTACCTATTTGAGCTACCTCACACGATCGAAGCCATCAAGCAAGCATGTGAAGATGCTCATAAGAATGGTGCACTTATTGCAGTTACAGCATCAGACGTGTCATGCATCAAGCGTTGCTACAATGATTTTTGGTGAGACAATTATCCTTGCAAATGATATACTGCTAGCATCACTAATTTCAATCACGTAGTCCCAGTTGCAATGTTTTTCAGGGTGTACTGTATGCTTTCTCTATATTATACTAGGAAACAACTACCTCATCTCTGAAGTACTAACTGTAAACCGACTTCTTTTTCAGGGATATTGTAGTAAACTACGCGGACATATTGTTTGCCAATGCCAATGAAGCAAGGGCATTCTGCGAGCTAAGCTCAACAGATAGCCCCATGTCAGCGGCGAGATACTTAAGCCATTCTGTTCCTCTAGTATCTGTGACCGATGGTGTGCATGGTTCGTACATTGGCGTGAAAGGGGAAGCGATATACATTCCCCCATCGCCATGTGTACCTGTAGATACCTGTGGGGCTGGTGATGCATACGCCTCAGGGATTTTGTATGGCATTCTCCGGGGTTCATCGGATTTGAAGAGCATTGGCCTGCTTGCTTCACGAGTAGCTGCTGTTGTCGTTGGGCAGCAAGGTACACGCCTACGGGTTCAGGATGCCGACAGGTTGGCCAAATCATTCGTGCTTCACCTAGACAACCTGGAGTTCTGTTCAGATGTTGAAACGGATCATGTTTCAAACTTGTGATTGCTTTAGCTGAAATCATAGAGCCCCACTTGTATATAGCATCTGTTTCCTTTAGACATAGCTAGCTCATTGTTCAGCACAGCTGAGCTACCCAGCTTGTCAGTCCTTCTCACGTTTGTTACATTTCATTCCTTACATTTGACTCCCAAAAGGATGCTACATACATGGATTTCATATTGAATTGAAGATATTTAGATAAGATGGATAACGCAGTGCTGCAGTCCGTGTGTTTTCATTGGTTCTTTTGCACACTCAAGAGATATGACATATAATCTTGGTCTGTTTAGAATGTGGTCCACTGAAATCGCACTGAAGTGAAGAGAAAATGTTGTTAGTGTCGAGTTGCAGGATGGAGCAAATGCACTCCTAAAATGTGAATCCTACTTTGTTGGATGGGATTCGATCCGGTTGGGTCAAGCGTCGCTTTCATCTGAGAAAAGTTTGAGGCTGATGGGGTACTGTACTGTGATATTTGAAGCATAAGTCAGAAGTGGCCTACCTAAAGCCGCATCGATAGATTATTTTCCTTGTTCTACTATATACTACAAGTAGTGTGACTATTCTTCGCCGATGCTTAAACTTTGTTTTTTCTAGCTCTTATTATTTTCTCCAAAACGGATGCTGCTTACAGAATACGCATGCTTTGCCTGGCCCCAGAAGCAGATTAGCTAAAAAAAAAAATTGTCGTCATCAGGCTTGCATTTTTGGGGAGAGTGATAGGGAAACGCTAATACTATCCTACAGTACATACATGTCAACGTTGGCAAGAGATTGAAGCAACCAAGTTACCGGTGAAGAAGAAAATCAAGAAATGATTGGAACTTAACTACCCGTAGATAGAAGTTAACACAATGATGTTGTAGAATTTCATTCTGAATGTCGGGTTCAGAATTCAGATATGCAAACACAATGGAGTAGCTGCTCTGCTCTATTGTGCTGGTATTTTCATCCTGAAATGCTGCTACTGCACCTGCCAAAATCATTGACGTGTCATGTTCAGAATTCAGACAAGTTTCACACTCACATGCTAATGCTATTCTGTCTTCTTTTCCTTGAGGGATGTTATGCTATTCTGTTGCTTTGTTTTGTTTAAAAGAAACCCTGCGTGTTTGTCTGTTCTATCTTGCAGACTCGTGTACTCTAGCTACAGATAAATCTACAGAAAATCCCCAATCTACCCCTCATTCCCAACCTAATCTGCACAAAAACACGTAAATGCCACTAAATCAAGGGGCAAAATCGACCATCCAGAAAAAAAGGGAGCTCGTCGTGTGTATGACTTGACCTCAAACAAACCCAACGCAAAAAACACACAAAAAATAGGCTCGCTTTCCTTCTTCTTCTTCTTCCTCCGTCTCCTCCTTCCCCAGAGAGCGGAAGCGGCGGAGAAGACGACCCCGCAAGTCGCCGCCGGCGCCGCCTCTCGGAAGGACAGGATGGTGGTGGCCACGGAGGAAATGGCGGTCTACTGCTTCGACACCCTCGTCGCCCACTACGGCGGCGACCAGCCGCCGCCGCCGGCCTTCGAGGAGGGCGTCCAGTAAGCAGCTTCCCCCAATTCACTCTCTCCGCGATCGTGCATCTATCGTTGTACGCCTTGTCGATGAGGGGAGTTTGGGTTTTACGGCGGCGATTCCGGGTCGATTCGAGTGGCAGACTGGGGGCAAAGGCGCCGTTTTTTTTCCCCTCGTCTGCGTGGGCCTGTGGTGGATTGTGGTTTGGAGGGGTGTTCTTCGATTTGATTTTTCGTCCGTATGGATTAATTGATTGATGTATTAGCCGATTTTGGTGTAACATCCTATCCCATACTGTTAGAAGAAGTGTAGTCCTGCAGAGGGAAATCAAAGCAGACACATTTCGCAAGAGGGTTATATCGTTTCCATTTCACTAGAGGGATTGCTTCATCTGTTTCTCTTTGAAAGCAGAGAGGGGCAGGAATTTCGCTGTGGCTGTCGAGATTATCTTGAGGAGAAAAAATTGTTTGTGTTAGATTTCGTCCCAAATACAACTGTTAGTTCAAGCATCTTTCACTTTTGACCATGCTTAGGAGGGCTGCATAGAATGTCTTCACTTTTCTAGTGATATTTACTTTAGTCTTCCTTTAATGTGAGATGTTTTGTGCCCTTGTAATACATGTTAAGATTGTCTAGCTTTTGCATTGTGATTTCTGATTTAAGGTATTCTAGCTGGAATGACCATGTTCTGAACTCAATGGGACTACTACTTTTGTAAACTTCAGCCCATTGTTTGTCACCTGGAAGAAGGCTACCAATGGTTCAGAACCACGCCTCCGGGGATGCATTGGAACCTTGGAGGCCCGTCAGATTGTCACTGGCTTCAAGGAGTATGCACTCACAAGGTAATTACTACTGAATGACCACTGTCAATTGGAGGTTTTCTTTTTTGCACTGCACATAACAGAACTTAGATAATGTCAGCTCCTTGTATTATATCAAGACTGATAGAAAGTTAAACTATACTCTCTTGCAGTGCATTGAGGGACCGGCGCTTTCCTCCTATACAGTCAAAAGAACTGCCGTATTTGGAGTGCACAGTATCTATACTGACTGAATATGAGACTGCACTCAACCACCTCGATTGGGAGGTATGCTGCTAACCATTGATTTTAGTCATTATTTCATACTCTTAATAATGTAATTCATGTGGTACTGCAGGTTGGTAAGCATGGCTTAATTATTGAATTCACTGATCCAGACTACAACATGAGGCGTAGTGCAACCTATTTACCTGAGGTTGCTGCCCATGAAGGTGAAAGCTTATATGCATCTCTATATTGCTACTGGATGCCACATTCACGTACTACTGATACACATATTCTCTTTAAACTTATTAGTTAATGCAACTAGTAGTCAACTACTACAAGGAAATACTGGAAAAACCTTAGATCAGTAGTTCATGAAAAACCTTGCTCTATGGCTTCTGCTGTCTGACCAGTTAACCCTTCAACCTATTTCCCACATCCATGTCATCTATTTATTTAGCTTTAAACTAAATCCTTGATTTAATATTTCACCTTATTTTTCATCCATTGTTATGAAAATACAAGTCTAGAACATAAAAGAATAAATAAAGGGCGATGCAGGCGATCTAGTTGTTCTTGGATCACCCTACTGAGTGAGATTCATTCTGCATTTCTCCATAATTATGCATAACATGAGGTCTGATACCTGGCAGGATGGACACACCTAGAGACCATTGACTCACTCATGAGGAAGGCTGGTTATAATGGTACCATAACTGAGCCTCTGAGAAAGAAAATCCGTGTCACTCGCTACCAGAGTACCTTGTACACTATGCACTATGGTGAATACGCTGCATATGTCAAGAAGAACAGAGGAGCTGCACCAGAAATTAACGGTGCGCCCATTGTTAATGGCTTCAAACCAGGCCATTGATTTATCTGTATTCCAGCAGCAAAAATAACTATTTACAATTTATCTGGGAGCACATGTGGGTGAGAATTTGTTTAGAAAGTTCCACCGCACGTTGCTCGTTGATATGCCATCATTTTCATTCAAAGAAAGGGGTAATTATGCTATCAGATCCCCAAATTTATATCTTCCTGAACAAACAGTTGTTATGTATCTTGCAAATCATATGGGCTTTCGTTGCCCAAAAAAATGGTGGCATTAATTTTTTTCAAGTTGCTCATCCCCTGGTAATCCAAATTATCACATTGAGCTCTTTTTATAACATACTTAACTATCAAATTTTTTTCAAGTTGCTCATCCCCTAGTAATCCAAATTATCCGTATGGCAACTGACTATCAAGCTATCGTATTAGTTGTGATCTGAACCTTGTTTGCTTGACTAGTACAACTATATCTATCGAGAAAGAGCTAGTGCACTTAGTGCTGATCTGAACCTTGTTTGATTGCCTGGTAAAACTATCATTAAGAACTAGTGTAACTTAGTACCGTCTGATAGAGCATATTGGTGATGCCATTAACCTCGCTAACCTAAACAGTAGTCCCATACGTTTCAGGGAGCCGTTATCATGTACTACTACTACATGCGATCTATATGTATCAGTTCCAGGAATAACTTTATCATGAATAGACCCCAGATGGAAAAGGCCACAGTACAAAATTAAGATAGCATCAGGAAACAACATCGTCAAAGCAAACGTAATTAATCAACTAGTACATCAAAGCTGAAGATTGCAAGTAACTTATTCCACTGGAACAGCTTGAGAACTAGGCTGAAACCCTAAAACTCTTCATATTTAGAGCTTCGTACCCTAACATATTTAGAGCTTCGTACCCTAACATTTAGAGTTTCGTACATAGTAAGCCATGTGAAAAATGACATTTCTTACTTAACCACGGGAAACTAGTTTATTTGTGGAAGCAACCTTTCAAATGACACACTAAGAATTTTCACGTGACAATTCTATTTATCAGGAAGAGGCTCACGCCTCAACAAATTCCAACAAGTTGCTTTGCAACAACTTGTCACAATTTCTTAGTGAGTCAAACATACTTAACTACTACTACCTCCATCCCAAAATATAATAATAGAGGATTTGACCTAATACATGCATATTCTGGTTAGAAGGTACCCCTCCGTTCCAAAATATAACAAGTTTTAGAAAAGTCAGAGTCAAACATCTTAAACATACTATAACGTAAAAATGATGCTATTAGATTCATCATTAAACAAACTATTATAACTTGTAACTATTTTTAATTGAAAGGTATTTTTTACAAATATTATTAGTCAAAGTAGCATCTCAAAGACCGTAAAAAGTTAAAAACTGTTTATATTTTGAAACGGAGGTAGTAAGTCAAGTCATACTAAGAATGCCTGTTTCAATCAACATACTCCGAATCCTCCTATAGTAATTTACAATTGCAGGAAGTAACGGTCAAAGGTTGCTTACCTTGGTCCGGATGCGCTTCTCCCTCGGACACATTTGAATCCTCCTCAGAGTTGGGAACTACGCACGCAAAGGAAAAATAACACAAAACCAACAAAGAAAAACAATAGTAGTAGTTACACAAATTGTTGTGATTAAGGAAACAGTGAAAAATCCGGAGTAAGCTTGGTTGCATTGCAGTGCCCTTCTGTTCCTTCCCACTTGAGGCAACTGAAAGCAGACACTTCACAAATAGAGCAATAACACTGCAATGTTCAAACATACAGCTATTATGTATGCGCATAGATGGAAGGATAAAAGATTCATAAGATGGTCTTAATCAAATCAAATTACCTTTGGGCAATGGCTCTCATGAGAAGTCTTATTGAAGGGGAAATTTGCACAAGTGCCTTGGATGAGGGAAGTCTCTCCGGGCCACCTAGTTATTCATCATTATACAGAGAAGATATTAGAGGCTGATGTCCTCGTGTTTTTACAGTCAACAACACAAAAAACAAACAAAAATTTGTTGGCAAGATGTAATTCCATTTATAGAAATTTAGGTGATTACATACGGTGTTTTTCACTCAGCAAATATTTCATGGAAAAGAAAACACTGAACGCGTAGTTCTGAACTTGTGATTTCGTCGAAACAATTCAAGAGACGAAACCCGTTTACAGAGCATCTCTCCCGACGACAACAAAGTCATCGTCGTCTTCCTCGTCAAACACTCTACTTTCATCAGTTAGCAGCTGTTGACTGAAGTCATTGATCTCAGGGAGAAGATCATATGCATCTTCTTACCCAATGGCATCAGGGTCTTCAGGTTCGGACTTCACTGTTATCTTTTCAGGAATGTCTCAACTCAGGGTGGCGTCCATCTTCTTCTACATCAGCTCTGTATTTCGCAGACGATTTCTGAACATTATTGGCTCTGCACTTGTCCTCGTCACCATCCACCTTGCAGAGAGTGGCTTCGTCTTCATCAATCTCATATGGACAATCCATGCGATCGCCAGCAGCATATTGATGCAGATCCAGGTCGTTGTCGGAGTCAGAGATATCCAAGCAGATGGTGTTAGCATCAGTGTCATGACAATCTTCCTCCACTTTTATCTACAGGCCATGAAGTAAAGGAGAAATGTTGCGAGGGTTCATGTTTCATATCCGGAGGATATTTTGTATTTAGTTTCTTTCTATAAGCCTTCTTTTCATAGATATGCAATTTGGATTAACAAAACAAAGGAAACACAAATCTTGAACTCCAGTGGTAGTCATTAGATTACGGAAAAGGAGAAATAAAAAAAGGGAACAAATAAATACTAGGAAGAATATTTTACCTGCCCTTTGGAGGTTAATAGGATGACATCTTCAGATTCAGATACTTTGAGCTGAACTTTACTGGCGAACTCAGCAGGGTCAATCTCGCAACAGTCATCATCACTATCAGCATGGTCTATCTCGCAAGAGTCATCATCACTGTCAGCAAAAACTCGTTCGATCTTCACCATTTCTCCCTTCTCTTGTCCACTTTGGTAGTATGAGGGTCATCAGCTGATCACAAAGTGGCCATTTATATACACCAGATAGCAAGCCTGATAAAAACAAGTTGAAGAGTCCCAAGAGGCCAAGAGGCACATCGAGTAACGAAGAGCCTCATGGGAGAAAGGAGCGGACAGCTAATCAATAATCATAAATGTCACTTTGTAATCAGTATTCTGGTTTAATAGAATTGGGAGGGAATTTGCAAACATATTCAGATCTAGAGGGGTTAAAAGTAGACGAACAGACTGCAATTAAACTGCAGGAGTAAAGAAAAAAATGAAAAAAACAGGAAATGAGTAATCCAGGTGTTAAAAGAGCATTGTTATGTTGCCGTAGTACACGATATTCCTATTTTCGCAGAAGACGATTGAGGTATAACAACTGGAGTAGCAGTTCAACTGTGGTCACGCTGCGTTATATGTACACAAGAATCATTGACAACAATACGTGAATCACTTCTAATGTTAAAATTAGTGGCAACCATAAAACAGATACTGATAATACTCCATAAATATATTATATATATAATTACTACATCGTAGATATATCATATTATACGAAGAGATTATGACGCACCAAGTATAGGAACATGAGTAGTAGTTGACTCCATAATCTAAACCTGTACAATTGAAACTACTGTAGCAACCCGACTGGTGCGTGCAAAATGGCCAACCCCAGGCCTGCATCGGGTGGCATCAACTAGCTTTCTCCATCAAGTATAAGCGCTACTACTTCACTGCTTGGGTTTGCCTCTGCCTTGCCACTCTCTTAATCTTCCATTGCTTGTCCTGGTCCGAAGCATTGCAATGGCCTCCTCCTTGTCCCTTCTTCCATGACGAGCACGGGGCAACCACGTCGCATACGTAGCAGAAACACTGCAACACATGAGGAATTCATCTTGTGAAAATTCTGGCAAGTAATGGCAATGCAACTATTAATACTAGGATGTAAGGGTGTCCAATACTAACCAACAACTGACAAACATAACCATTTTGATACTCAAAAGACACACACAAGGCTGCTTGCTTTAAGTTGCAGGATTATATAAACGGAGTATATACTTGACAAAAATAGTAGTCGAAGTTAAGAATGTCAAGGCAACTCGTCTCAACCACAAGTGTACAATGTGCTATTCAGTTTGAGTATACAAAGCAACATGGTGACCAAATTCATTAAACCGTGTCATTTCACAGAATCTTGTGGACAATAGTCCACGACTGGTAATGAAGTTGCTTCTTACACTGCAACATGGAAATAATAACCAATTCACCATAGATAGAAACTGTTGCGAAATGGAAACAATTACCATATAAGGCAATGAAGATGTTTCTCACCCTTCAAGTATTATTACCTACTTTTAGCATGGATATATAAAGTAAGCTACTTTACTGCTCTGTAGGGCTTTCTTATGTGCACATGATCACCAACATAGATAACAGCACACTAGCACACACATAGTAAAAGAAAAATCACAAATAACCTTTTAGAACTAAGGAGCATTGCACTTACATTTGTAAAATAAAATTCGAGCGCAAAGCGTGAATACATAATATAAACTTATTCTAGTGAGCAGCCAGTGCTAGAGAACACCACTCTGTACATAACCTGCCTGATAGAACACTTAATTGAAAAGGCAAATTAACCTAAATTTTCACAACCACCAAGCATTAACAGACGGCAGCGGTGATTGTATTCCATAACATGTTGCAAGTAGGATCCACATTATGAGTCCCTTTTCTCTAACCACCCAATCTTCTGCGGATAAATTATAAATGGACATATGTATGTTTTTTTTTCCAGGATTTTGTAGTGAAAACTGAAAATGCACTATCCTCACATCTCTAATTCACATATGAGTGTACCTGCTGGCAATGCTTGTCATGAGGCGTGCTGCTGAAGGGAAACTTGGCGCAGGCTGACCTCGGATGAGGGTAATCACGGCATGCCACCTGCAAAAAAAAAAAAAAAACGAAACCACCCGCATCTCACACTCGATTCGAGTCTCAGATCGAAATGGGGCATGCCAATATCATCCATCGAGCCTACCTTCCCGCGCTCGGCGACGACCGCGACGTCGTCGTCGTCCCCCCCACCGGCAGCATCGGCGGCGGCGTTGGGGGCGAGCGGGTCGGCGGCGAGGATGCAGCAGTCGTCCTCGAGGCGGCGCTTCTGCCGCGGGGTCCACATCTCAATCCCGTCCAGGTCGATGTCGAGCGGCGACACGTGCGCCCGCTTCCCTCCGCCGCCGCCCTTGCCCCCCGACGAGTCCGGCGACGACGTGATGTCGATCACAACCTTCGCCGCCGCCGTCGAGGGCGGAGTCGCAGTCGGCGGCGGCGGGGGCGCCGGCCTCCTCCCCCTGGTCTTGGCCTTGGCCATGGCGGAGGAGGAGGAGAAGCAGTAAACCCTAGCAATGGAGGGAATCGGATTTGGGGATTTGGGGAATTTGGAAGGGAGGGAGGAGGAGAGCGTTTGGGATTCCATTTTGAAAACCGTTGCGGTGACTGACGTGTGGGGCCAACCTCCTCCTCCTTTCGCGCTGCGGATTGTATACGGCTGGGCCGTCGTAGCTATGATGGGCTGAAATGAAGGAGCCCATGGGCCGAGTAATTTGCCTCTGCTTCTCTGGAGATGAATGAAATGTCTGGTATTTGTTCTTCGTTCGAGTATCGGCCGTGCCTGATTTGTAGTTAAAAATGGCTATATTTATGGACAGAGCAGTAGGTTATTGGATGCACGTTTTCATCCCGTTACGGTTAATGCCTACGCAGATGAATCATGAATGGTATATAATCTTCAGTTCAGCGAATTGATGTAACTGCATGAAGATCGAAGCCAGATGCGACTTGGACTGCAATGCGTATGCGAATCAGAGTATCCTACCTGTATGTATCTAGTGTATATAGGAGGAGTATGTATCCGGTGGTCCTCTCCTTATCAGCTGCATGCACAGTAGCTAGTCCTTCACGCATTACAACACCAGCCGGTACTACTTTGCCATGCCACCCATCCACCCTGTAGCTAGGTATCATTTGTTTGATACCCTGCAGTACTTTATCATGCCGCCGAGCACGATCAATACTGAGTACTCCCTCCGGTTATCAATGGAGCTAGCCGGTGTCAAAAAAAAAACAAGAGGTAGTATATTAGTAATGTGTATTTGGAAAAAGATAGAAAATTATGCAAAATACATGAATTCAGTGGGGAAGCTAGAAAATTATATTATTGGGGTCATTATTCAAATATAATGGTGTCAAAACATGTTTATAAGAGTAACTTTCTATTTATGTATGTATTAGTAATGCAATTTGCCAAAAGTCATTGGGGGTCATATGACCCCCAATGAATATAGGTAGCTCCACCCCTGCATGAATTACTGTTTGAATAGTCATAAGAAAAACACATTAGAAGGGCTGAAGGGGGATGGAGATTCTTGAATCCTTTGTTTCGAAGAGCTAAATTGGGAAATTCCGTACAAGATTTTAATCCTATAAAACTCCTCTATAAATATTTTGATTCAAAGGGAGCATACAGAAGTAGCATGTCAAAAAGAAAACAAAGGGAAGGGCATATCAACAATAGTGATTTTCAGTGCCTTTGGTTAAAAAAAGATAAGAGAAAAAAAATGCAAAAGTAGGCATCACAATCGTCAACTTGGCGGAGGTGTGATTTGGAGATGATCTAAATGTGATCGATGCTTGGACGTCCAAGTCACAAGGTGTCCCTGCTACAAAATTCCTTCAAACACCTAGCTTATCTCACTACGATTATTCATTCTCTGTCGAAGCTTTTTGGTTGTTTGATTGAGCCAGCAGCCCCAACCCTAAATTTCCGGCACGCTCACTGGACAACCAAGCGGTCCCACCTGTTCATTATCATTAAGAACAAGCCTGATATGGTCTTATTTTCTTAATCCTGCCCCTCCTACAATTATTTACTTTGTTTAATACTGTTTTTTAGAGAACAATGATATAAAATTGCTACCAGGCACCTGAACATTTGTCAAAACACACGTCGACAGTCCACCATCCGACTCGCCGAAAAGTAAACCACTACTTTCACACCCTATTTGGAAGTTAACATTATGCCAAGCCGACATTGAACTTCTTTTTATAAAGAATCATGTAAGTGTCCTCTTTATTTACATACAACAAGAACTATATATTCCTTGAAGAAAAAAAGGAACTATACATTGCCAAGAAAAAAGAGTTATAGCACCCCAAACGAAATTGAGTACACTGACTAGCAAACAATTGAAATACATGCATACTGCATGTGTGACAAATGGTTTTATCAAGACGACATATATATCTTTTTTTACGTATGCATATCTTAAAGATATGTATATGTATAAACGTCTCAAGTGTCCGTTCTTTATTAAGATGATGTGTAGTGTGTATATTAATCATTTCCTGTTTTAGTTGTCATCATCATTCATTGAACCGAAGAATTATTACTACTCGTACCTAAAAAACTATTGATAATTCCTAAAAGGCTAAAAAGACGGTATAAGTTGTCTGTTTGCCATCTTGTTGCCATGTTTTGTGTCTTATGCTTGAAAAAAAAAAAGAGACTCCGTGGTATCTTCTGAGATAAGGTATGCGAACAAGTATACAATGAACACATAAAGTTTACAAAGGGACAAGCTTTTTTCCAGAAATATTGCAACAAAACCATAGAGATTAGAAGGGATAGCACCTAATATTCTCTCTCATCTTGTCACATTATGATCAAGAACATAGAGATTAGATATGCATTGAAATATCAAAGTAGGTGAGGATCTGAGGTCTCCAAATTTTTGCAAGTAAAGTTTGCTGCCTTCCCCCACTACCATTAAAAAGAGGCAGAACAGTTTTATTATCCACAATAATAATAATGCGGAATGGTTAAATTGGGGTTGGTCCACACTGCACATAGACAAGCAACAACACCCACTCACTGACCCTGCAGGCTCCATCGATCGCTGCCAGTCCAGCACGTAAATGAACAGTACAAGCAAACATACAGCCCCCTAAAATGAGATCCAAATCACAAACAAGCCCACTCATCACAAAATGCTAAAGGTCACTGTAGAATACATAAATTTTACCGGATTTTGAAATAAGACAGTTCAATTCTACCGAAATACAACAAAACATGCTCTGTTAAAAAGATGCCCAAAGTCTAGAAGAGAGTACTCCTTCGTCCCAAAATAAATTTATTTTTCAAATTAGACATGGTCTTTAAGACAATACTTTAACCAATTTAGAAAACAAGTATTTTTAAATAAAAAATCAGATATTATAATCGCTTGTTTAATAACAAACCTTGCGTGACATCATTTCTAATAATCAATTATTTTTATTTTTATACTAAGGATTAAAGTTAAAAATATTACCGTGGGATTACCACTTTCCTTTCTGTGTTTCTTTTTACCAATGAAATAAATAAAATAAGCAGATGTGAAGTAGACGAGGGTGTAAAAGAAAAGAAAAGAAATCACGGGAAAAAGAGAGAGAAAAGAGGCAGCCCAAATCCCAATTCCCCATCTCGCAACATCACTCCACCCCTACTTCCTCTTCTCGAGCTCAGCTCACCTCACTCGCTCTCCCATTGAATTCTCCCCTCTCTCCTCCTCATCCACAGATCAGATCAATCAGCGGCGATGGAGCAGCAGCATCCGCCACCGCCGGCGGGGCTGGGCCTGACGGCGGCGGAGTACGCGCAGCTGCGAGACACGGTGGACGCGCACCACCGGTACGCGGTGGGTGCGGGGCAATGCTCCTCCCTCCTCGCCCAGCGAATCCACGCGCCGCCCGCCGCCGTCTGGGCCGTCGTCCGCCGCTTCGACTGCCCCCAAGTCTACAAGCACTTCATCCGCAGCTGCCAACTCCGCCCCTCCTCCGACGATTCCGCCGCCGCCGGCGACGAGCTCCGCCCCGGCCGCCTCCGCGAGGTCAGCGTCATCTCCGGCCTCCCCGCCAGCACCAGCACCGAGCGCCTCGACCTCCTCGACGACGCCCGCCGCGTCTTCGGATTCACCATCACCGGCGGCGAGCACCGCCTCCGCAACTACCGCTCCGTCACCACCGTCTCCGAGCTCGCCGGAGACGGAGACGACGGCCAGATCTTCTCCGTCGTCCTCGAGTCGTACATCGTTGATGTCCCCGAGGGCAACACTGAGGACGATACTCGCCTCTTCGCCGACACCGTCATCAGGCTCAACCTCCAGAAGCTCAAGTCCGTCTCCGAGGCCAACGCCGCCGCCGCCGCTGCTCCGGCGGCGCCGCCGGCGGAATAGCGGCGGCAATCAAAGTTGTTCTTTTTTTCGGGGACCTTTCTGCAATTTCGCTTCTTTTGGAGGGGGTGCTTCCAATTTGCTTTGCTGCATTGAAGTTGATTGATGGAGGGGGGTCAGCTTCAATTAGATGTGATTCCTGGGGTGCTGCCTGTAATAATCTCTTTTCTTTTCTCTTCCTGGATTCCTCCCTGGATTTCTTCTCCTTTTGCTTGGAATTTTTACTTACCTTTGTGTGTGTCACTTCCTGATTGGAATCCAAATTTGCATTTCGGTGCTTCATTTATTCATCTCTAGTTTGTTCCTCATTAGCTTCATTCATTTTCATTTTAAGCCATCTATCTATCTACAGTTGTTGATTAATGATTATTGATGATTGTTATTATTATGAATTCTTCTCTTTCAGCCATAAAGGCAGCTAATTTACTCAATTGATGATTGCAATTGCAACTCTGAGTGGAAACACAATCTTTCTGCATTCGTTTTGTGCATGCAACATGGAAGAGCATCATGAATGCAGCAGCTCCCATCTGTAAAAGCTCCCAAAATCGATGAGCTTTGGCTTTGGTAATTACATGGCACCTTCCTGTTTAGCTCAACTTAAGTACTATTCCACTACTATATATTAGTCCTGCTTAATCCAGCTATGATCAGGATCCATTCGAGCGTAGCAGTACATTAGGAAACCTTAAATTGTACTATAATCGATGCTTGCTGATTACTATAGTAGGGTGTTTTTGTCGTCCTTGTCAAAATTTTATATACGTGTACTTCGCGACGCTTCTCTGGAGCAAGCATGGAAATTAGTATTTTTTGTGCCGCTTGCCTGGAATAGAAAAAGGCCAGTTGCATTTCACAAGAATTTATGTTGCCATCACTCTACTGTTGCACGCACATTTGAATATATTTCGATCAAATGTCAACTAGATTTCGAAGTGTCTGGAAATTAGGATGTAATCATTGTTCACAGCCTGCGTAGTCCTGACGCTGTCTTTTGTTTATTTATTTATTTTTTTGTTTTAAACTTTGGTTGATAGCCGTTTGACCAACTCCAACAGTTCGTGATTAAGAGTAGCGTCATTTTCGTCTCCAAGAACATTCGTTTAATAGTTCTGTTCTAGATTTGTTGGCCGTTCCTTCCAGAAGCCATATCACCCCTTTACATAAAGGGGATGTGAATCTATAGGTCGAGAATACCTCAAAATTCCTGCGAAAAATCTTAACCCAGTCGACCATAGTCATTTACAAAGACAAGATCGAAATAGGGAGATAAAAGAAGGACAAGAGAAGAGATAGCTTGCGCTTGACACTATTTTTAGTCCAAGGCTACGCGTAAGCCGAGATTATAAGATCACATGAAGATCGCAAAATTAAACCAAAATTGCAAAAACAAAACAGGATGGCAAGATTAAAAGAAGAACAAGTGCGAAAAATAAAAAGACAATTCAACAATTGAAATTTTACACTTTCAATTTCATTCATCAAACTGAAGTTTACAAAAGCTCAGAACAAGCCTATCACAAGTTCCCTACAGAACCGAAGACCTAACATGATCTAGATCAAAAACTCTCATAAGATCCTCACATAAATAAGAGAGAAAAAGAACCCCAACTAGTTGTTCTCAAAAGTGCACCAACTCCCTCAAGCTAAGACCCCTTTTATAGCCTAAGGGCGAGTTTGGTTCAGCATAGCATGGGATTTTTTTGCCTCGTTTTCCGTTAGCACGTTTTTCAAAATGATTATCCGTGTGTTTTTTGCAAACGAAGTTTATATAAAAGTTTCTTTAAAAATTCATATGAATCCATTTTTCTAATTTTCAATAGTTAATACTTAATTAATCATGTGCTAATGATCTTTCTCGTTTTGCGTGTCGAAAATAATCCAATTGAACTGTCTCTTTCAAACGAGGCCTAAGATGGTGCCTAAATACCAAAAGAAAAAGTCTAAAATGCCCATAGGACGAAACCCTAATCCTGGACAATTTTCAGCCGTCAAACCAGATCTGGATGGCCCAGATCGTGCCACATCGCCAGCCGCACGAACACCTCAGCCGATCCCGCACAACCGCAGAAGATTCGGAAGCTTCCCGATCTCTCTCCCGCGCGCGCTGCGAGCCATTGGATCCAGCCACGCGTCAGCCATCCGGAGGAGCGATCCGCGCCGCGCCCGCGCCAGCCAATCACCGCACGCGCTCGCCTGGAGACAATCCGCGTCGCGCCCATCTACGCGAACCCGCGAGCGACGCGT
>CM002477.1:15236782-15264732 GCA_000325765.3 Leersia perrieri
GCCACGTGGCCCGCACGCCTCCCGCGCGCGTCGTGCGAGATCGCGTCGCCTCTGTGGGGCCCAGCTGTCAGCCGCCATTGCTGAGACGAGCTGGGCTGGGCCGCTTGCTGCTGTTGCTTCCGAAGTCTGATTGAGGTCCTTCAACACCGAAAAATGAAGTCCATTTTACGTCCTTTTGAAGTCTGATTCCAGTCGTTGTGCAGTGCAAAATTTTCTCCTTACTTGATCCTCTTGTGGACTGGGCCAAGATGGGCCATCTCCATCCCGGGCGACTCCACCCACCGCGAGGTCTTGCAAGAGAAGTCTGATTTGCATCCTTCTTGACTTGTGCATCAAGTTTGTGACGATATCCCGCCACGACGTTCGTCCACCGTGTACACTTGTGTCCCACCTTATCACTTGACATCCTTGACCGTGCCAGATCCCAACTCCCCCTGAGTTTGATCCCGGTCCGCCACCTGACCCACGTTAGTCAACACAGGCACTTATT
Organism: Leersia perrieri; assembly: GCA_000325765.3. NCBI lineage: Eukaryota > Viridiplantae > Streptophyta > Magnoliopsida > Poales > Poaceae > Leersia > Leersia perrieri. Next base: position 15,237,273 of record CM002477.1, read on the forward strand.
GGATACTTGCCAATTTTCTATCATTATAGACCAAAAGCAACAGTTGGTCTCACGGATAGACATTATATGCTAAAAAGATTCAGACAGGGAAGAAGAAAAGGCTAGGCAAGTTGATGCCTGTTTCTTGTTCTACTTTTCCAATTAAGAGAGGTCTGAAAAAAATGCGACCAAATCAGTTCGAGATACTTCCTACATATGAAAAAAATCAAACTATTCGAGAAGCAAATTTATTGCTTCGAGTGACTGGAAAGGAGAATAGAAAGTATATTTAGGTGCTCCACTTGCTATTAGTGGGGATCCCCTTTAAGCCAATCCCATCGCTTCATTAGCAATTTGGCATCACTGAAAAGACTAATCTCCACACCTCCTTTCCTTCCATGAACCATAATCGATAGTACTACATCGCCTTGCTCAGATTCCTTGAGCTTTCAACCACATAAGAGCATAAACATTGCAAGCTCAGCTACAGTAGAAAGCCAATGGGGAACAGTAGATTTCACATCAATTCCATGGATCGATTGCTGCCAACTTCCTGTCTGAGATTCCAAAGAGGATATACAGTCTAAATGAACAATGTAACCCAAGGTAACTCGTAATATCATGAGTCAAGGAGGATTAGTCAAGGTGATTTATTACAATTACAATTACTCACGTCTAACAATATAAACATTTTTAAATAGTAGCAGCTAAAAAAATTATAAATATGAATATTAATAATGGATGATAAAAAAGACCGATCGCACAATAACAATGTTAATATGCTTATCATTAAACAAACCATTATAATATTCACATGTGTTTTGTTTTAATTTAGATATTTTTATGAATATTGTGAGTCAGATTAACACCTCAAAAATCATATCAAGTAAAAACAACCTATAATGTTGGATGGAGGAAAAAATGTTTTTACAATTTTACTGGCAGTGAGAGTGCTGATGGAGAAGAGGGGGGAGGAGTGATAATAAAGTGTAGGATAGGAGGAGGCAGTTGCACCCTCACATGGCACTGTCTTTGGGACAAGTTGCGCAACTTGCTCTACTAATCAAAGCAGAAAAGACTTTCCCTTCTCTCCTGGGCCTCAGGCTCAGCTGAGGATGAAGCTAGCTCACTCATTAAGCATGGATATCCCAATTCCCAACTTCCCAATGGCCATTACATGATGTCTTGACCATAAAATTTGCAATCAAGGAAAGATATTACTACTAGTACAGGAAATCTCTCATGAATAGGAGTATCTGATGCACGTGCTACTGCTGATCAGTAGTGAAGTACTAGGTAGGAAGTTGAGATTCAGATGTTTGTTCTGAAGCAGTGGAAGAAAGTAGCAGGAGTCCATTTTTGTTGAGTGGCTGCTTTGCAAGAAGTGCAAAAATGTGTAGTAGTAGCTGAAACTAGTAAAGCCAATGGATGGCCAACGGACGATCGCACAGAGTAGAAAGAACCTGGTTAGTAAGGTGCCGATAGAGCGACAGCCAGTTCGACCTTGATAGCTCGTTGTTTCAGTTATCCCAACATACTCAGGTTACAATGTTGGCCCTAGCTCGGTGCTTTCGCAGAGTGTATCAATCTAAAAAATCGGTCAATAGTTTCTTATATAGGTAAAATATAAAAATAAGAAAAAGGAAAATAAAAAATATGGGGTGAGAGAGGCTCGAACTCTCGACCTCAGGATCACTCGCTTTAGCTATGAGACCTACGCGCTAGCCAACTGCGCCACCACCCCCTTGCTGTCAGATGTAATTACGAAACACTTAAAAAACACAGTAATCCAAGAGGCCCTGGAAGGATGGAAACCGTATCTATGACCAAAGCAAACCTCTGATGTCAATTTCGGCCCCCTTTCCCTTTCAATTCGTGCGAACGGCATCACAGAATTCAACAAGAGTTGAACTATCCAACCATGCTTAGCTCAGCATCAACATCAGCCCCCAGCAATTTATGGACCTGCATTGCATTCATCAAGTCCACAAAACGAGAGTGCCATTCATCAACTATCCATCACATACAGACCAATCACCCCTTCGACTATCTCTCTCATGGGCTCATGACAAAGTATCTAAAAAAACGAATTTTTTATGATTTTCAGATTTTGTGTGTTTACAGAATTACACTGTGCTTATGTCCAAAACAAGGCCGATGACATGACAGCAGCAAGAATCAGAATCAGAATTAGAGAAGAAAATGTGAGGAAGGAGAATAACAATTTGATCATCCCATACAAGTATTCAGCCAAGTGCAGAGCGTGTGACCTCATAGGCCAAGAAGCAAGCGGCATTGGCGGGAACACTTCGCGCCATGGCCGGACCGAACCCCTTGTACAATCCCTTGACGCCGTCGGCGGCGAGGATCTTCCTGAATGCGTCCATGGAGCCCTTATACTTTGGGTTCTTGTAATCATCCACCTGTATCACGCTCTTCACCACGTCCGTCGGGTACACCGACCCCCAGAACGACGCGCCGGCGAGCCCTCCGGCGATCACCAGCGAGCCCCGGCCCAGCGACGACGTGTCGTGGCCGCCGGCGAGCTGCTGCTTGATCGCCTCGTACACGCCGAACATGAGCGCGTTGCCGGGAACCTCTCGAGCTAGTGTTGGGAGGAGGCCCTTGAAGAGGCCGGCCATGCCGCCCTCTGATCGGAGCACGTGCCGTGCCACGTCCACCGGCCCGCCGTACTTCACGGCGGCGACGGTGGCGGTGGCAGTGGTGGCTCCGGCGGTGGCGGTGGCGGCGGCGGTGGCTGGAGCGGGAACGGCGGTGGCCAATGCGCTCTGGGCTTGCAACCTGAAAAGAGAGTGGAAAGATTGGTTTAGTGCTATTGGATCATGGCATCTGCTTTACCTGTAATAATTCTGGAAATTTGGATTGATAGGATGTGTTGAGGATGGCACATGAACAAGATGCTGATTTGATGCATGGTGCAGACAGTATAATGCAGTAACAGCAGATTATGGTGCTTAATAGTACTATCAGATCCATTATGTAAAGATACATTGATATAAAGACTTCCTCGTGTAGGCCTGCCTGATGCAGTGTTCTGGCATTGGAGACTCGTGACATCTACCTCACATGTGTAACTAATGCTCCTGCAATTCTGCATTGCCAACAAGTGTCGAGAATGGCAGCACACGATGGAGATTTGATGCATGCTGTAGCACAGTATAATGCAGTTGCAACCGATTCAATCCATCAATCAATATTCAGTAACGAAACATTGGGAGTGTTTCCTCAAATATTGATAAAAGGGATCTGGTCTATCAGATAATCTCAGATTATCATTCAAAAATGCAGCATTTCTATATCAAACAGTGCATGGTTAAATAGAGCTTCTAAGAATACACTCTGTTTAATGGCAGTACAATCACTTTTTCAGAAAACAAAAATGCACTCAATATCCAGTTTTTTCAGGGAAAACTGACAATTATCGACAGAGAAACTTTATTGTCATTTCATATTGATATACTAGCACACATATAATTGCATAATACCAACGCCAATTCAATCTGAAATGGTGTGGCTGCTTGCTTATTAGGCAGCACGTTTGAAGCAGACTTGCAGTTAGTTAGTGAGACACCATTTCTTACACAAAAATTCCCACAACAATACAAGAGAACAAAACCAAACCTGCACTTGATGAGCTCAGTGGGACAGGCCAGGAAGGAGACAGCAACTCCAGCGCCGGCGCCGGCGATGACCTGCTGGTTGACGGTGAGCGGCGCGCCGGGCTCGGAGCGGAGCACGGCCTCCATCTGCCCCCTGACGGTGAAGAGGAGGGCGTTGAAGGCAGCGACGGTGGCGAGCGGCGCACCCATCCCCTTGTACAGCCCCCTCGGCCCCTCCGCCGCCAGCGTCTGCTTCACGGCGTCCATGGCTCCGGCGAACTTCGGCGGCTGCCCTGGCGGCGGCGTCGGCTGGCTCTGCAGCTTCACCTTGATGGTGTCGAACGGGTGGCCGACGATCAGCTGCGCCGCGCCGCCCACCGTGCCGGCCGTCAGGTCCTTGGCCACGTCACCCATCTTCTTCTGCAGTAGTGAGTGTTCAGTTGCAAGTTCAGTTTGGAGCTTCTTCTCCACTAAGCTGTGCATAAATCTTTCCATCTGTTCTGTGTTTATCATTCAGCAAAAATCCGACAAAGATAGTAGCCATGTTTGCTGCTACGTTTTTACAGGTTTCAGCAAAAAGAAATGCATATGCATTCGATTAATGAACGATTCTATATCGGATGATAAGATGAAATTTCCATCCCAGGCACAAATCTGAAGATCTGAAAGTCCAATCTGGTAGTCAAACATAACTACTGAAGAACAGGAAAGACCGAAAGACAGGTTTTTTCTGCCAATGCAACATCGACCCAACCAAACATCAAGCTGAAATGCCAAAGGAAAGGGGACAAAGAATTACTTGGATTAATCAGAAGACGATAGCTTGGAGATGGGAGGTGAAGAGAAGAGGGATGGCTGCCTCCTCCTCCACCTCACCAAAGCTACTGCAGCTCAAAACAACCAGAGCCCCAGGTCTCACTACTAAAATACCAAGGGCTATGCCAATATGAGCCAATAAAAAAGATGCTAGTTGAGAGGGAATAAGAAAAATTCAGGCCAAGAAGAAGAGGAGAGGTGATTCGGATGCCAAGAAGCCAAGCAACACCAGGGCCACTCACTCACTCACCAAATGCATGCCATCGCCATCACAGACACACCAGCATCACTCCCTCCCCATTGGATCACCGTCGGATGGCCAATCCACTCCAGGCCAACCATTCCGACAAGACGACGAGTTTCTGTCAGCTACACACACACACACACACACACACATGCACATGCACATGCACACACGTTACGCTTATAGAGACGGACAAAAATGCAGACCCAACGATCTTGCTCGCTGTTGCATCTTCCATATTTTCAATGTTTTGAATCACAATGTTGCAGCTAAAATAAACTTGCACAAAAAAGCTTGCAACCGTTCCATCTTACTGAACTGCACAGCCTGGTTGTTGTTTCAACCGTGATAGCAAGAGATAAAAATGGTCCATTGGAACAGCAATCAATCAACCTAGAGCCGATCTTGTAATCTCGTATGCCACGAAGGTCGCAGCATTGGCCGGGACGCTGCGAGCCATGGCAGGTCCAAACCCCTTGTACAGGCCCTTCACTCCATCGGCAGCGAGGATCTTCTTGAAAGCGTCGACTGATCCTGAGTACCTTGGCTTCTTATAGTCATCCACCTGAATCACGCTCTTCACGACGTCGGTAGGGTACACTGAGAGCCAGAATGCTGCCCCAGCAAGGCCTCCAGCGACGATGAGAGAGCCTCTGCCGAGATTTGATGTGTCCTGGCCACCGGCGAGGTACTGCTTGGTGGCTTCATACACGCCAAACATCACAGCATTGCCAGGAACCTCGCGGCCCATTGTAGGGACAAGGCCCTTGAACAAACCTTTCGTGCCAGCTTCCCTAACGACGTGCTTCGCCACATCCATTGGTCCTTTGGGTAGGGCTACACCGGAATCAGCAGCCGCCTCAGCTAAAGCACTCTGAGCCTGCAACCTGCAAAATGGGTGAAGCAAGTTAGAATACAAGTAAAATGCAACCTTAGTTATTAGAATTGACAGAATGCATTGCAAAAGTGCTTGGACAAACAAATAAAGCGTTCAATAAAGCACAAGGGATGTAGTATTTGAAAATGTCTACTGCAGAAGTGTACGATAACTTGCAACAAAAATAAGTAGTGCACTGAAACAGATCAGATCATAATATTGACCTGATTGAGTAACTAACTGGTTACGATATTTAACATATGTAGAAACTTTGTTTGCAATAAAAAGGATGATTGTTCAGCAGGCACACTATGATGTCATTTTCTGTAGAGAATTTAGGATCAAAATTCAAATAGCATATCGCTTTCACGAGGAATCAGAAAACAGAAGAATTCTATAAAAAAAACATATAAAGCACAACGGATGCAGTCTTGAAATGTATGACAAGCACTGCCGAAGTGTATCAGTGTATGACAAATGCTAGATATGAAAAACAAGCAGTTCTCTGAATAGGTCTGTTTGTGGTAAACAAAGGGGGACTTTCAGAAAAGATGGCCTGAGATCATTTGCTCTAGAGCACTGAGGTCCAAAAATAAAAAAATTAGGAGTGACACTCACTTCCCAAGGACTAACTTTTAATCACTTAAAAATAACCAACAGCGCCAATGCAATGAAAGTGAGAAGAACTGAATACTGAAATACAGTAAAAATGTAAAACTACACTTGTTGATTTAGTACCTAACATGAGTGACAACTGATGTGCAGGAAAAATGCAATTTGACAGAAGAACAATTATCACGACATCGGGGTTCCTAAAGCATACACAATAATACAAATCTCACCAACCCACCCACTGAATATTGTAAGTCCTGTCAGCAGAGCATACCAAATTGTTCACAACGGAGACAACTCATGAAACGAGTCGAAACTAGCATATACCTGCACTTGATGAGCTCGGTCGGGCAAGCGAGGAACGAGACAGCAACGCCAGCACCAGCGCCGGCAACGACCTGCTGCTTGACAGTCAAAGCCTGCCCGGGCTCCGACCGCAGGAGGGCCTCCATCTGCCCCCGGACGGTGAAGAGCACGGCGTTGAAGGCGGCGACGGTGGCGAGTGGCGCACCCATCCCCTTGTAGAGCCCCCTAGGCCCCTCCGCCGCGACGGTCTGCTTGACGGCGTCGACGGCGCCGGCGTACTTGGGGAGCTGGCCCGGCGCCGGGGTTGGCTGGCTCTGGAGCTTCACCTTGATGGTGTCGAATGGGTGGCCGACGATGAGATTCGCCGCGCCGCCCACCGTGCCGGCGGCCAGGTCCTTGGCCACGTCCCCCATCTGGGCACCAAATGCAAGTAGGATTCAGTTCGATGGAGGGAGGGATCGACGGCAATGCGAGGGAGGGAAGTTACCTGTGGCCGGCGGCGGCGATTCGGATGGGTTGGTGGTGACGGATTGCGATCGAGCAGAGGAGGAAGGAGATCGAGGGGGGTTGGTGTTATATGGAAGGGAAGAGAAGGTGAGCGAGAGAGACACGGCAGTGGCTGCGCTGCGGGGAAGACGGGACGGACAGCCGTCCAGATCCGATCCGACGGCCCACAGATTCCGGCCGTGTGGCAAGGCAACGATAATCTTCTCTAACCTACGTAGCTGTGCTAATTGTTTAAGTCGCTATTACCAATTCCCTAACTCAAGTGATGAATGGCTTCTGACGCTGCTTATCGGCTATAATATCTGGTGAAAAAGTGCATCACCACAAAGGTTGTCTAGGCTAGTGGATGGCACAATAACAAAGTCGAAAGCTGACGAAGCGCAGTATTATCGTACTAGTAATGCAGTACGATATAGCGTCCACGTTAAATGAACCAGCAAACAAACATGTACTCACTCACATCGACGATTTAGAGCACATTTCTGAAGCTTAGCTACAGACTTCAGTGCAATGTAATCGGAGCGAACAAGCAACCAACAGGTACGAAATTTTGACCCGAAACCTTCTGTTAGCACATCAGGCTTGGGTTTACTCTATAACAAAATGTAAACTTGACGCAAGAAAGAATCGACGAGTTTTAACACAAGAAACAGCTAAACATTCAGTTTTCTGTGCTGGATGACCTGGATCCATGTTATGTACTCGTGTACCACTGCAGCACAAAGGCCACCAAACAAGACCGAGGAAACTGATGAAAGCTAAGCACGCGGCTCTATATGGCTTTGTAACCTCTGCTTTATATATGATTGATAATCAGACCACACCAACCAATATATACTAGCAAAAGCTCTAAATTAAGCAAATGCATTCGCATAAGATAAGCACCTACCCGCACCTACCCCTGGTTCTTGCGCGCTAAAACACTGTTACTGAAAAGAACGTACACCTATCCTTGCTTACACTGGTATACTGTTTCACAATCCTTGAACAAAAAGATTTTAATGCTGACAAGCTCCATTCCAATCTGATTTTTACAAGTAAAAGGCAAACAAAATTTGCAATCCAGCAATGAACCCTGTAATAACAGGGAGAAACTGGTGCCAACACAATAATTTCAATTCAGCAAGCATCTCTGTAATACAAAAAGAAACTGAGCCGAGCCCAGCTACTCTGAAGAAAGTGTGATGTAATATTGATATTAGCATAACTACCTAAGGTATGCCTAACAAAATAATAGTATGCCCTGAATAGGAGGAACAAACATACCCTGTTGGAACAGTTCATTCCATACAAGTCAGGGAAACACTCCACAGTCTCAAAATACCAAGGGGCACAGATGCACGAGTAGTGAGTCCTACATGGATCTAATCATCATGTAAATAATACATATGTGCACTCATGTTACTATGATTAGCTCAGTGTAATTTTCATGATAAGTTGCTAACATAATCACTTGTGGAAGAAGACATGATAGTGAATAACTATGATATCTATGCACTATTGCACTCCAGTGTGGACCTAATTATAGATATCAATATGCTACAAATAAGCAAGCTTTTCAGCTAGCAGAACAGAAAATTCTAATGCTTATAAAAGTATTCATGCAGATATGTTTGAAAAAAGTCAGTAAGCTTGCTTTGCTACAAGATAAACAGAAGGGTGAAGAATATCATGTAGGGAAAGGCCATCAGATTTCAATGTTTGAATAAGACCTGAGGTTTGTTCCTTTTTTTAATAACTGTAACTCTATATAACTAAGGTTTGAGAAGGTTCTTTAAACTCTATATAGCAAAAGCACAAATGAAATGCCCCATAAAATAAGAAAAGTTGGCTTTGCAATCACTAATAATGCATTTTGCGGTCTCCTCATGGTTACCAGGTAGAAAACATAAGATTAAACTTATATTAGTTTTTCCATCAATTTAGAGTGACAATCAATATGGCAGATTTTTCAGGTCATCCCTATTCCCTAAAAGGCATCTTGCCATGACTCACATTCATATTCCATTATTTGTAACCCTCATAAATGGGTTTTAAAAGGTTTAGCTAAAAAGACCCGGCACACATACTAGATGTTTTGGAAATCAAATACTGTTATCAATTTTCAGATAGAAAGGTGACAAGTAAACAACATACCACAGAATAAATAATATCTAAAAAGTATATGATATAAGGCATGTTGCAACACAAGGTACAGGATAAGGTAACACAGCATTTATCCTGATAAACATAGAGAGTTGATACTTCAGCATTCAAGAAACACTTCCAGGATTTAACTTATATAAGTAAAGGGGAAAACAAAACTTGTACTCCCTCTGTTATTTTCTGTATGACGTTGGTAAGTTGAAACCAACGTCAAACATTTCAGAACAGAGGCAGTATGAATTAAACGGATGCAGTTCAGACCTATGATCTGCAGTTGACAGCAACCATCGCAGCACAGGTAAACATGTTAACTCATGCCACCATACCAGTATGTGCATTGCCTTCCTCCTCTTCATCCTCCTCATCATCACCAAGACTTAGGTCCTCAATTAGTTCTTCAATCGGTACAGTGGGAACATCATCACCAATAGTAGATGCCATCTCTGACCTGTAGTCCTCATCCTTGTACAGATTCATGTTGAATCTGATTTCTGGGTTATTCTCCAAGTCCCTGAGGAACTCCTCATACTCATTAGCCCTCTTCTCTTCGTCCCCTTTGGCCTTGTTTGCGCCATCTTCCTCCATTGGAAGCCTCTTCAGCTTCCACCTGCGTGTGCGTGACCTCTTCTCGTAGCTCTTCTTGACAAGAATCACTTCAGGAACATTGTGCCGCGTCATAGCGGTGTCCATGTCATCATCATTCAAGTTAGCACCATAAAGATCATACCCAAGGGCAGTGTCACCAGGATTCAGCAGGTGCCCGAGATGAGTCCGCACGGTGAAGATGGTATCGTTCTTGCCGAAATCCGACACACGGGCGACCTGCGCATACGCCAGCTGGTACCGCGATCCATCAATGGAAATCTCCGGCGACTCATGCTCAATATCTAGCACAATGTACTCGACGAGCTGCTTGCTAGTGAGAGCAGCCTTGAAGTTGTACACCCTGTACTTCTTCTCCTCGAGGTGATGCACACGAAGGGTGAGGGGATCAAGCAGCGCGATGGCATTAGTAACCTTGATGCAGAGGACGAGCGGTCCAAGGCCACCGAGATCACGGGACACCTGAGGGCTAAGGGCGATGAGATCCTCCCTGCAGATGGGGCAGATCTCGACGGAGAAGGTGTACTTGTAGTTGTAGACGCTGCTCTTGGTGTCATGGGAGACAAGCTGCTTGGCGGTGTTGGTGTGGATTGGGGCGACGGTGGTGAGGAAATCGACGAGGCGGGCGGCGTGGGAGCGGGATCCGAAGAAGAAATCGAGTCCACCAGGCGCAGCGGCGACGCGAATCGCGAGGGAGGCCTGGCCATGCTTGAGGAGGAGCTGCTCGAGGTAGAGGAAGGTGCGGCGGTGGGGAACGTGCTGGCGAAGCTGGACGACGGCGACCCACTGGTCGGGATTTGACTGCGCGCGTGAGCAGGCGTCGCAGAGGCGGTCATGGACGGTGAATTCCACGGGATGGGTCTGCTCGAGGACGACGCCATTGAGGACCTCGCGGCGGAGGCGGAGCTTGAGGCGGAGGCGCTTGGAGTGGGGCTCGGAGAAGACGAACTCGGCGCCGGAGAGGGAGACGCGGAGGCGGGCGAGGGGGCGGGTGAGGCGGCGGAGGAGGATCTGCATGAGCTCGGGGGACTCCGGGGTGGCGCGAAGCCAGGAGCGCGGCGGCTGGAGGTAGGAGGCGCAGTCGGGGCAGTAGACGACGGCGGCGTGGCGAGGGACGCCCTCGGTGATGTCGACGCGTGCGCGGAGGCAGCGCGCGCACATGTTCGCCGGGTTAGGGCTCATCGACACGCCGCAGATGCAGCACAGCACCGTGCCCACCGTCTGCGCCGGCACGAACATCCCGCTCCCCGCCGCCGGCGCCGCCGATCCCGGCAGCATCTCGCCGAGGGATTGGATCGAATGGGTCGAGGGGGTTGGGGATTGATGGGGAATTGGAGATTTTTCGCCTAGGGTTTTGTCTGGGGCTTCCTCTTCCTTTGTAGGGGAAAGAAAAGGGGAGAAGGGGAGATGCGGCGGCGGGGATGGATGACGAACGCGATTACGGGGGCTGTTTATGTGGGCTTTTGGGCCAGCTGGGTAAAGATATTTTGAGCTTTTCGGCCTTGTCCGATTGTTGGGCCTTCACTCTGTACAGGCCCAAATATTACCAACGGCCCAGTTATGTCTGGCCCAAACCTGGTTTCCGTCCATCCCGTCTCGACGGGATTTGTTTTGGTATTTCTGGGGGAAAAAAAAAGAGAAAGAGAGGGAGCAGAACTTATGACCAAGAAGAAGAAAGTGCAAGAGGAAAACAACAAAATAAATTTAGGTCGGGAACTCGGGATTAAAATTGATACAGTAGCTATATAGAAGTACTCGGGAGTGTATATGTATGTATCATGGTGGATTATGAGTCACGTCAAAGAGGCGAGCACCGTGTGGCATATATGATGGACGCACACGGGCGACATACGCATGCGAGCTTAGTTACATTGTCCATGTCGTGGCAGTCGTCGCCTTCGCATGCTCACCGGCCTCATCCGTAAAGCCCACGGCTACAGCCACAGCATGCATCGATCGACCCACCGACGTCTCCAACCCACCTCACGCTCGCGTCATCATATGGCCGGCCTCCTCATCTAGCTATCTCTAATTAATTGACTCCCCCGCGCGCGCGCGCGAACGCGGAATGCACGCACGCCGCCGGCGATGGTCGCGCGTCGCCTCCTCCTCGACGCCGCCGCCGCCGCCCACGACCCCGTCGTCGCCTCCTCTTCTTCTTCTTCGAGGAGGTCGCCGCCGCAGCAGTCGTCGTCGTTCCCGACGCTGCTGCCGGTGTTCATCCTCTTCGTCCTCCTCCTCTGCTTCCTCTCCATCTTCCTCATCCGCGACCTCCTCCACTTCTTCTCCCTCTGCCTCCGCCGCCGCCACCAACGATCCTCCCACCACCACGACGCCGGCGACGGAGACGATCATTCCGCCGACCCACCGGCGCCGCCGCGGAAGCCGGCGGGGCTGGACCCTGCCGTGCTCGCGTCGTTCCCGACGGTGCTCTTCGCGGCCTCCTCCTCCGCGGCGGCGGCGGCGGAGTGCGCGGTGTGCCTGTCGGAGTTCGCCGGCGGCGAGGACGTCCGGCTGCTCACCGTCTGCCGCCACGTGTTCCACACGTCGTGCATCGATTCGTGGCTCCGGGGCCACACCACCTGCCCCGTCTGCCGCTCCGACCTCGACGTTCGGCCGGCGCCGGCGCCGCCTTCCGATGAGGTTCAGGTGCCCGCCGTCGCCGTCGACGTCGACGTCGATTGCGACGACCGGTCAACGTCGCCGGCGTGATGGATGTCATCACGGTCTTTTTTTCCTTCGCGCCAAAATTGATTTGATTCGTTTATGTCTACGCTCCCCACAGCTCACGCACGGCCGGCGAAGAGGAGCAGATTATATTACTGTGTAGATTACTGAACGACTTGTATTGTCGTTGTGCATTGTATTATTATTTCCAAAATGTTGGAATGATAATGCACAGTCTCTTCCAGTTAGACCATACTGTACAACTTTGAGTCATCACACAGCTTCATCACATGTTAAATGCATCTGCAATAGTACATGCCAAGAATAAATAAACTGTATCCAGTTTTGCAATGTTATTTTTAGCCATAAAACGGAGAAGGAGCTGAACGGTTGGTACCAAAAAGGGCATCCTAAAGTAAGGATGCAACTAATTTTAGAGTAATCTTCTTCAGTGCAAGATAATACATATTTTGCCAAAGCTGGTGATAAGTCTATGAAAAAAAAAAGGTCTAGCCAGAAAGAGGAGACACAAAAATCTGTACAGGCATAACAGTTTTGCTGCTTATCACACGCGCATACCAGTAATACCACACAGGACATTATACGGGTCTATTTTACAGGATTTATGGAAGCAAGCCTACATATAGTACCGTAGCACGGCTGAGGTGCTATGGTCGAAAGACAACGCTGCTTATTTAATAAACTACAGCGTACGGCAAACTGCTTGCATACCAGCTAAGGGATGGTAAATTCCTTACAGAACACCTCCACTATTGCTCTTTGCCTTTAAAGATCTGTAGAAGCCCATGAATCTTACAGTGAATTCTGAAAGAATTACAATGTTTAGTTGGTGGTTAGTAAGATAATTTCATTCTCCTAAAAACAAAGAAGATTTTTTTTTCACTTCACAACTGCGTTAATATTTCTTCCAATTTCACTACTATACTGAATTGCCGAGGAAATTTTGCTAGTACCTTCAATCTTTATAAAGCATTGGATGGTTTCACCTTGGTCATGACCATCCTTTGCAAAACCTTCTATATTGATATTTCTGATTTCCATAGTTTTGTCACGGTATTTGCATTCTTTGCACCGTCCCTTTTCAAACATGCAGTCTTTGCACTGGTTACACCGAGTAGCAAGAAAAAAAAAAGCATATCAGTTAGTAAACGACATACTGGATCATAAATCGAAACAACTATTACTGAAGATGGCAGTAGTCATACTAACACGTTTCAACTCCGATGCTAGTTCATCAATGCTGTTTTGAAACTCCTGGTCCCTGTCCCTTTTCAGTTCAGCAACCAGATGCTGCATGTGGAAGGAGACAAAGATTTGTAATAAACACTGACAGCAACAAACCCTGATTGGACCCTACATAACATGGAAACATTAGGCAGAGTAGAGCTTACAGAGAAAATGAAATAAGGTGACACATTATGTTCAATCAGTTTTCTGATCTTTCCCCGAATGACATATAGCCTGCATAAGTCGAAGTAATAAAATTTTATATGTCCTGAATTTTTGTGCTGAACTATGAAGTGACACATGAAAGGGATATCTTACTGCTTTGGACTTGGTTCCTCCAAGATTTTTTTGGCTACATTGGAGATTTCCTCCTCCCATCCTGTCAAAATGGCATGGCCTTCTATGAAGGCACAGCTGCAGTTGTGAGGGGTTATTTATCGCTTTGAGAAATCCAATGATAGTGCTTCTTAAAAACAGAATGCAGATAGTACCAGCAATCTAGCATATTCTCAAGAGTAAGATAGAATGGAACACTGAACTTGATTGAGCAGTTGTGCTTGCTGTTTTATTTTGGTCAAAAAAGAACACACCAATCGCAATTGTTTCAAAAGAGAAGCAATGTTTGATATTCTTTACTCTATAAACAAAGTAGGGATCTTCTAATGTGCTTACTTTGCTTTCCAAGTAGCTTCAAAAGAACGTATTGCCTGTCGAAGATTATTGCCTGCGCTCATTGTTATTCTTCTAGCAATATCACGAGGCAGCTCTATACTCTCTTGCACTGCAATGTACTCTAGGACCTTGATAATCTAAGAGTAAAAACATCTCTTAGCAAGTTGTCCAGCACAACAAGTGAGAAGGTAAAATATCCACATAAAATCAATAGGTTCTACTGTAAAATACCTCATCAGATGAAGGTGGCTTAAGTGTCACAACCTTGCAGAGATGCCTGACAGCCTCAAGGTTTGAGGCATCAGAACAGCAAAACATGATTTTATTGCAGCCTACATACCTCCCCAGAAACCATCCGATATAGTGTTGAAGATCAGATGAGAGTTTATCAGCATCATGGACAACGATCACTGCATATGAATAATGCAATAGTATTTCAATGTAACGCATATAAATACCAGAGAACAAATGAAGAACATGCAGTTGTTTTGAGAAAGATGGCTGCTTCATTTAACAGGGTAAAAGAGTATCCTCATGTACCTCTGCAGTTAGCATGACTGCAAACTGAGTTTGGTGATGGGATGGATTCATTCAACAAAGTAGTAATGACATGCTTCTCATAGCCATGTATGTCAGCCAAATTTACCTCCACATGATGATCTGAAAACTTCACTCTGATATCAATGTGTTTGACAATTTCTCCCTACAGCGTGTAAACAACCAATAGTTAAGCAGGGGAAGCCCGTGTTTCAGATTCCATGCTATAAAAATCACTACATCTCTATAATGGTGATGTAAATGCAATGATGTAATGCGCACCTTCAACTCAAATCTCTTCGTCTGTTCCTCTATCTGTAGAATGGCAAGATGAAGCACAAGCATTTGTGAGCTTAAAGGTCCAAGCAATTAGCTTGGTTAAACCTTGTGCACAAGTAAGTAACACCAACCTCGAGACCATCGGGAGCAAAAGCATCCCTTATGAGTGCTGATACCATGCTTCTTTTTCCGACCGCAGGTGGCCCTTCAAATATGATATGGCTGCATTCATGTGCAGTGACCTGAGCAAATCCCAAATCAGAATGTAAGTTACTTCATATCACTCAGTCTACTGAATAAATTGTTTGAGTGCAAATGGTAGTATGTATTTGTGATCACCTGCTTGTAGAGCTCACGAGCGGCGTCTTTGTTGCAGATGAAATCCTTGAGTAAACTGGGGCGATACTTGTCTGCCCACACATACTTGTTCTCCTCTGCCGTCGGCGTGGACTCTGAAGATGTCTGAGGCGAGTCCACCTGCGGCGATTGGGATGCGACTATTTTGGGCAAAACCTTGACCCAGATGTTGCCCCCTCTCCCGAAGGTAGAGGCCGGCAAGGCGAGGTCGCAGGAGGACACCTCAGATTGCGTCCGCGAGCTCTGATCGCCGCCGGTGGACACCTCAGAATCAGAGGGTGCGACGGCAGCTGCTTCAGATTTGGATTCAGCCGGCGTGTGGTGGTCGTGGACGCGTTTGGCGGCGGCTTCCTCTCTCTCCCTCAAAGGCCTCCTCTCGGCGACGGCGACGGCGGCATTGGCGACGACATGGGGCGGCGGCGGTTGCGACCTAGGGGTGCGGGGGCGGGGGCGGGAGACGGCGGTGATGGGGAGGCAGGCGGCGCCCCATTGGTGGAAACCGAGCATGAGCTGCGAGGAAGACCTCGCCAGGTTGCGCCTGGATTCGCGGCGGCGGTCGTGGTCGAGCGCGTCGGAGAGGGTGGTGGTTGGGGACGCCATGGGCGAGAGGAGGAAGGGAACGGGGCGGAGGGTAGTGGAGGCATGGGGGCCGGAGATGAAATCGAAGGGCGGCGGCGTGGTCGAGGACGATCGAGGCGGGGCGACCAAGGAGAGGCGGCGATGGCGGATCATTCCCGTTTCTGTCTCTGCCTCAGCCGGCAGCCATTCCATGGGCCGGCCCACTTCTCGATTTTTGTGCGCCTGGCTAAACTAAGGACATATTTGGGCCGGACTGCTTGGTACTTGGGCCCTGATTATGAACAATGAGATGGAGTCAATGGTCAAACACAACTAGCGCTCTCTGTTCACAATGAACAAAAACGCGAGACGAGTCAGAGTCTGACATGAGCTACAGTATCAATCAATCTGCTGCTGTGTATTGGCAACTTTGACTTTCACTTCGCTGCCTCGATCAATCAAGGCCGTCAAATTAAGGATCAAAAGCTTTACTGCTAGTAGTATGTGTACGTGTACAGCATAGCCAGATATACTACCACGGCAATTGTGGCACAAGTTGGCAGGAAAGTGGGAAAGAATCACGCACGTGCAACATTATCAGCCATAGATGATGATCACAGTTCGATGATTAAGTGCACACCGCTTAGTAATAGTACTAGTACATAACATGAATCATGCATATATCTCCAATTATGAATGAAGCAGCTAGCCAAGCAAGGCATGCATGATCGATGCATTCGACCTATCTAAACTACCGACCAAATGATCATCTATGCCTGCCTATCTCGGTTTAATTATGACAACAATATCGATTGGGCAAGCACTATACAAATCTTCTATTGACCGGCATGGTTAGGCATTGCTTGTTCAGTTTATTGTATTAGACTTTTAAACAGACTTTTATTATATGACATTATGACCCCTAGGACATGTAAGTCGGAAGCTTTAATCTTTAAGTATAATAGCAGAGTTTCACCTTCACTTCAAAGAAGGAAACAAAAAAAATACTCCAACCCAACTCTTAACTTAACTATGCAATGTTTAGACTTAGCTTTTGGCTTATAAACCGACTTATAAGACTAAATAAGAGGACCTTAATCAGCACGAACATACATATATCATACTCCAATATTACAATGATGCCACCTTATTAACTAAATCTAAAAGCTTGATAGTCTCGTTTGAATTTAAAACCATATTTATTCATTATACTACCTCGGTTACATTTACATTTAGATGATGTTGGTTAGTTTAAATTTGATGGCTCGATGATACATATAGTCCTTCGAGAAACTTCTCCCACGCAATGCCGTGCCGCCACGCCACCATCCCACGCACCACATGACGTCATTGATGTCCTCAAGGCCCACGAGCGCGTGGGGAGCACGCCGACATCCCGGGCCGTCCGATCGGAATCGGACGGACATCTTCGTTCAGATGAAGCGGTAAAAGGTCAACAAAAAAGAAGGCGGCGGAGTGGGCCCACCACGGCCCGGTAGCCGCCGGGCCAGGCAACAGCGGTTGGCGTAGCGGGCCAATGGGAGCTCGACACCTCACGTACATGTGGGGCCCATTGTAGTGACTTCATTGACTACGACATGCAAAGCCACCTCTTTTTCTTCTTCTTCTTCTGCCTTTCTGATCATAAGACAGTACTTCTGTACGTACACGAGAGCTTTTTTTTCTTCTTGTTTTTCTTTTCATTCCATCCAACTCTTTGCTCCAGCTGAGCTGAGATGAGATGATCTGATCCTCGAGGAAAGAATTCCTTGCCATTCTAATTGCCAATACAAATGCAGATAAAAGTCACTGAAATAGGGTGTGTTAGTGTCACTTATGGCTTAGTTCCCTGAAACATACTGTACTCCATTACTGAAGAAGATCAGTAGTGAGCCCCATGACCAGCAATAAACCTTCCAAATTTCCATTTGGAACAATCGATGCACTGTAGCATTCTACCAGATAGTACTATACAAGTCTAATGGAGTACAAGAACAGAGGTTGCCTGGCTGCTCATCCATCCCTGAAGAATGCTGCCAATGCCAAGCCATCACAAATTCCATCTCTATTCTGTATACAGTATTATTCCCCAATCCACATTTGTCTATCCACCCCATCCATCTATGTATGTCGACATCCCCCACATTGGAAAAGGGCCTTCTGCTCCAATTCAATTGATACATGCACATCTTTTCTCTAGTTTTCTTTCCCCTCAACTTTCAGAGAAATTTTCCCTCTGGAAAGGGGAATCAAAGCTTGGAAATTCTTCATGTTTCAAAGTCCAAACATCATTATTTCTGATTAATCATTATACTCTCTGTAGAAATCGAAGGCTCTAGTCTACTGCACCTAAAGAATGCTGCATTTTTTTTTCAGATGCCTTTGTAATGCTACATTTTGTAGATGCCTTTCTTTGTTCTTGCATTTAGAACCGTTTCATCTGCTTTTGTTAGGAGCAGTAGGTTAGGGTGGTTGCCTAACATATAGAGAGATATGGTGCCGTCTCCTCTTTAGTGCAAACAAATCTTCTTCTTCTTCAGTGTCAACTTCATGAATGTTGGCATTGACCCTGCAAATCAGTACTAGTAATGTACAATGTCATACATCACAATTGTCTAGTTTAATTCAACCAAAGGATTAATTAGATGAAACAAGAGAGAAGGAACAGATGATTTGTTTGTTCAGGCTAAACATCACATTCACATTCACATTCACATTGCTTCCCTGTTAACGCAAACCTTTAGCAAGATTGGCAATAACGTAACGGCACTTGCTTGGCAACAACAGAGTCAACAAATTCAATTTGCAGAATACTCTGATGCAATTGCCTCATAGTTAAGGGTCAACACACTAAGAAAGAAAAACCACAGTCATGATACTAAGCAAGGATCATTCATGTCCTCTTCGAGCATCCATATTTACAGATGAACTGAAGAAAGCACCACTAATCCATCCTGGTAAGCATAGCAACCTCCAGCTAACAGCCATCGCAAAAACTTCACACCATAACCTAGTTATTACCACTGCTAATCCACTAGTATTAGCTACAAGTCTGCTCACACTTTCTCAAAGACATCCACTAACTTTGAAACATCTCAAAACGAAAGACTATAGAGAAGCTGAACAAAGAGAGAGAGAGAGAGAGAGTTCACTAATTAAAGATGTATACATATTCTGTCTGTATTTTTAATCCTAGCAGTAATAGAGCAATTAGCAATGGAAAAGCTAGTGCTTTTGTACCCTTCCTTTTCTTCTTCCTCCTCCCCTTTGTGCAAAGCTAATGGCATCCACCTCGAGAAGCACCACCAAAAAGGCAATGGCAATTGCAATCAGCCGCCGAATTGGCGGCCACTTTGCAATGCGATTCCCAATTTCCATGCAATTCTGAATGATTCCTGCAAGTGCTCAGATGATGAGGCTGCCGAATGGCGCCCGGTGAGGAATCCCCTTGCGGCGCTTCGCCGGCGGCGGTGGCGGCGGCGGGGTGGACGGCGTGAAGCTTCGCTTGGCGGCGGCATTGGTGCGGGAGTCGTCGGAGTCGGAGGCGTGGCGCAGCCTCTTCTTCTTCCTCGCGGCGGCGGCATCGGGGGAGCAGCCGATGAGCTTGCAGCCGAGGGAGCAGAAGCGGAAGTTGTCGAGGAGGCTGCGGCTGCAGACCTCACAGATGTTTGCGCCGCCGCCGCCGCCGGCGCCGGAGTTGGACTTGCCGGGCTTGTGCTGCGGGCGCTCGTTGAGGAAGACGACGCGTGCGCTGTTGATGACGTAGGTCTGCACGCCGGCGATGTCCATGAACCTCGCGATGTCCGGCACGCGTATCACGTCGTGGTACGACGACCGCCGGATCTGGATCGTGTGGTGCTGCCCGTGGCTTCCCGCGATGCACAGCGAGCACAGCGCCGCCGACTCGCCGGCGGCTGCGCCGGCGCCGGCGGCGGCGCAGTCGAGGCAGAACATGTTGCACTCGCCGCTGCAGTGGGAGTTGGCGTGCACCTTGCAATGCGCGAAGAACCGCGCCGAGAGAAGCGGCCGCAGCCACCGCGGCCACTGCTCGCCGCCGTCCGCCGCCGTCGCCGCCGTCTCGTCGTCCTCCGGTTCAGGGCCGCCGCCTCCCTGCAGTTCGAAACCGATTAATCGAAACCGAAGGAGGACTAAAATTTGAGATTAAAAAAGGCAGTTTTGACGAAGAAATTCCTCTCATTTTTTTTTTGCGGGGGAAGAAATTCCTCTCTTTGGAACCGATTAAAACCGAAGGGCATGATTCACAGAATCACAGCGCGTTTTTTGATTCTTGGAAACCACGGAGAGGACTGAATTAAAAAACCAAGTTTGAGCGGATTTCACGGCGAAAGAATGCGGGGAATCCAATGCAAAGATGGAATCGGGGAGAATCAGCAAAAACCAAGAACCCAAGAAGAGAAGAAGTAAAACCCAATCCTTTAATCCTTTCATCAATCCGCCGCCATTGACCACAAGAATCTCCAAACCCAACCAACCCAATTCAATCCAACAGTAACCGAAACAAGAGGAGGAATGGAGAAGAAGCAGCCGTTCCATGGATGCAAGATGCAAAAACTAATCGAAAAGAAGGGAAAGAAAGGGGATGGAAATCATGGAATGCTACAACATACCATGATCCTCCTGTTCTTGAGGCGGAGTTCCTTGAACGGCGAGTCGTGGTCGATGGCCATCGGTTGATCAATCAATTAAACTCCACGCTCCCTCTCCCTCTCTCTCTCTCTGAGAATGCAGGTAGGAGGCGATGGTGGATGGAGGAATGGAAGAAGCAGAATGGCAGAGAGGGGAAGGGGGTGGGTGGACTCGGCTTTTATCGACGAGAGGAAGAAGAAGAAGAAGCGGATGGGTCGTCGTCGTCGTCTTTGGAAGAGTCGTCCAAGTCCTTCCTATTATCCCCACTCGACACGCCCAAAAATTTTTTTTTTTTTGGAAAAAACTTGATTTTTTTTTGGAACTTTACGGCCAAGTAATTTGGTTTTCTTCCTATTTTTATTATGTTCTCTTTCACCTTATTAAACCAACATGCCAATGTCACTAATTAATTACTCGTAGTAACCGTGATAGAATAGTAAATTTATGCAATTTGATTCTTGCAAAATGTGACGGTTTCCTCTCTACTATCTTCTGAGTAATCAATGGGCCTGAGTTGTTGATTAGTCTTAGCTGTGCTCTTTCCATTGGGGGTTGTCATTACGAAGCTTTCCTTTGAGTGAGCTGTTTTATTTAATTTCGATTTGATCTAATCTAATCTCTGTTCTCGTTTGTTTTGGAGAACACAAGGGGAGAAAAGTGAGGCCGAAAATGACCAAAAGCTGCATATAGCGAGAGCCGCCTTGCGCATGCCGACCAAACCAGACGAGACGCGCTACAGTACAGTACTTCTCCACGCACGCACGTGTTGCTCTCTCGTATGGTCTCGCCATTTCGGATTCAGACTTTCAGATGAAACCACCATTTCTTTCTTCTTTCTGCAGTTGTATTGGTGGTTCTGACTAGCCATTCCACTGATGCACTCACACTCATCATCATCATCTCCCAGCAATTTCTTTCTTTTAATTTCTTTCTTTCTACCACACCAAACTTCGGAAACGAATCCCCATCCATTTAGCAAATGATTGAGGCGCTTACAAGTTACAAGTGGCAAACTAATCAATTATGATGCACCTGTTCTGTTCATTTTCCAACTGTTGTTAATTTAGTGTATCTGCTTGCCAATCATACTTAATACAGTAGTTCGTCGCTTTGTCTGTTTGTTGCTGATGGGTGGTTTGCATTGCAATTGCAGTTGCAGACAGGCACCAGCACCACCACTCCAAAAGAAATTCCAAGAACCCAAATATCAAATCCACTATCTTATCTTCCTCCTCTCTTTTTGCCTAATTGCCTTGTTCGATTCTTTCAACATATGATCCATCATTCTATCAGTGCTGTGAGGTGCCAACAGATCATAGAATAGATGGACTAGTCATACCGGTGCCAATTCTCGTCCTACCACCAATAATGCTGCCGGTCTACAAATGCAAATGCATAATACTCCAAATGTAAATATGCCATTCTTTACAGACCTTTTGTGCCCCTTTGAAAACCTGCAAAAGTTTTGTTTGCACTCTCTCTGTCAGTCTGTATCCAACTCAAGTTCTCTCTTGCTTGCCATGGAAGAAAATAAAGTACGAGACAAGATACAAAGAGGAAATTTTAGTTAAAGAAAGATGGTCAGTGAAGGAGAGTGTGCATTGTCCAGAAGTTTTGAATTTCGAAAAGATTCTGTGGCAACCCACTCAATCAAAGGCGCCTTCTTTGCTTTGCGTTGCCGGATCACCGGGACCGTTGGATTCTCCATCTGCGGCTGTGCTTTCACATGCTGCTCTTTCTTCACATGCCACTGATTCCTCCTTTCTCTCTGTTTGTGTCTCTCCTGCTTCTTCAAATGTTGATGATTAGTTAAAGCAAACAAGCAGGCAGGCAGGCAGTGGAGCCCTTGACCTTAAAGATACTCATCATCAGATATATCTATCTAAACTAATGTTAAATATAGGTAGTGTAGTACTTACATGAATGCAATGCAATGCAGTGGGGGAGCCCAGGAATGCAGGGGAGGCACATGTGCAGATTTGGATGGCTGCTATCTGCAACTTGCAAGAACTTCCTCTCATTAATCTTTATTGTCATCTGCAATGCTAGCCATCTAAGTAATCTAACTGCCCACTTAGCCTACACTGCATCCTTGTCAGCTGCTGCTGTTTTGCAATGCTTGGTTAGTTGGTTAATTAGTTTGTGCGTCTTGCAAATCTCTATGCATGCCAACTAGCACACAATGACACATGCATGTTGCTGCATTTTGTTTTCAGTTTCACCACAACGGAAGGGAAAGATCATCAGAAGATGTGATTTAATGATAATCCAGCAATCTGTTTAATTACTAGAACGTCAGAGAAAAGGACTCCAGGTCGGCGATGAACTTGCTCTCATGGAAGCTGAAAAGGACCTGCAATGGGGCAGAAGCATGCGTGCACTCACAAAGCCTAACCTTTTACTGAAGGAAAAAGCAAAGGCATGTATAATTGTATGCAATGCAATGGTGTTGGGCATTTGATGTCGCTGCCACTTCGCAACTAGCTGAAAGAAAGATACGGCATTTGCCATTTGCCATTACCCATCAGCCATCAGCCAAACTTGGATGGGAACTGCACCCAATTTGACACGAGAAAAATGGCGCCTTTTCTTATCTCTCTTATTGTCGGTGTCTGTGTGGACCTGCCCTTTAATTGTCGTCCCCTACTACTGTTCTTCAGCCTGCGTTCTCAAGGCAGAAAGCTAAACTGGTTCTGAATTTTCAGACACAATTAGCATGACTGGATATGCTACAAACAACTGAATATCTAGCTCATTCAGAACGATTTGTTCAGAAAACTGAACTAGTTCTGAGTTTTCAGACACAATTAGCATAACTGGATATGTTACAAATCACTGGATTTTATCTCATGCAGAAGAGAATAAAATTTTGTGTCACTGATCCCTCACATGCCAGGAATGGCCGAAGAACTAGTCTCTTCAGATATAACTGCATTTCCTTGTCTGAAGACTATTACTGGGTCCGAGTCCAAACTGGAGTAACATATACTAATACTTTTCACGTGTGTGGTTTCACCTCGGACAAATCCAATCCACAGGAGAAATGGTGGATTCCCTGTCTCTCCGTTCCCCACAATGCGATGATCACAAGTTGGGGCACCTCTTTCTTTCTTTTTTTCTTTTCAGGAGAAAAAAAAGAAAGAAAGCCTTTGGATTTTGCAAGTTAATTTAATCGGTTCTAACGTTGTGATGATGCTATTGCTAACCACTGGAGCCAATGAAAGTAACAGGGAACAAAAGCTGTGCAAGAGAAATATCGACACAGGCTGAAAAGGACAACCCCAAACCCTGTCATGGCTGTTGCCGTGTGACAATGGGCAATTAAATTGATTAAATTAGGAGCATTTCCTTCCCTAAATCAGTTAGTTAGTGTTCCATGGCTTTGGTTGGGATGATGAATTAGTCTTCATCATTGGAACAGGAGAGAAGAAGATAAAAGTTTCGGATTTGGTGTTGACATAGACAATTCAACTAAAGTCGCTCACCGAAAATTCATGCTGGGAATACAATGATGCATTATCTCCACGAAGAGCTTTTCTGTTGATAGCTGAGACACTGAATAACTAGAGATGCAGACATTGGGTGCATCAGTATTCAGTGATAGATAGATAGATACTATTGCTAGGACGATTGAAGCCACATTATAGCAAGAAAAAGTAGCAGTAGTAGTCGTAGAAAATAACGGCCAACTCCCTGCCAATCCAATGCATAAATATCCAGGCGATTGAATAGTCTCTTTACAAAGATAAATGAGGTGGATGGATACAACCTATACAGATTGCTTGTTAATTTCTCACCTTCTGCAATGCAATGCCAGCCCAAGTAGCAGTACATTACTGGTAGATGCTCAAATACTGGTGATCCATGTACATCAGAACGCTCAGCTACATGTATCTGGGCTGAAAGATAAAACAAAAGAACGCATTGCCGTACGATGTTGGGAACCATGATTAATTTGTGCGTGTTACTAGCTTCCGTGTGTCATGGAAATGTCACAGGACGCAATTAACCTATAGTTTATTAACCAGGCAACTGGCAAGTAGTTTCCTCTGGTGGCTAAACAATTCCTGTGCCTTTCAAGGCAATAAGCTATAGAGTGACAAGAATATATTTTGTGTTGATGGATGGAGATTGGAGAGCATAAGGAGGAAGAAGAAAAAGGAGGAGGAAGGGCATATGAAAAAGCAGGGAATCATTCCTGGCCGTCCGTTGGTTGGGCTGTCCAAATGTGATGACAGGCACGCCGATGGATGGAATGGATGCCCTTCTCTCTCTTTCTAACCCCGTACCTAATCAAATTTAAGCATCTGTTTCAAATAAACCATTAAATTGTAAGCAAGTGGAGGCAGCTCGGATTGTCCAATGAAAGCTTGCTAAATGCTAACTAGTAGAGAATACAATCAGGAAGGGAAAATGCTCGATGCTGCCGTGCTGTTGCTGGGGAATCAGAATTTCAGACAAATTTCAAGGCAGTAGTAGCTCACTTCATGACTTGCTCCTTGCTGCATTTGAGACTTAAGCTCGATTTCCTTATTGCAAACAATGCATCCACTGGTGAGTGTTTAGTGGGTGTGCCGTGTGTGCTGCGACACAGATTAACCGCACACTCTGATTCCAGGTGAGCAATCATTTTTAGGAAAAAATATGCACATGTTGCCGACGACCGTCAAATCGAAGACTTTGATTCTTCTTCCCAGAAGTTGCAGCCAAACTTCTGCTAGTGTTCAAAGCCTGGAGACCAGACACATACATATGACTCTTTTTTTTTTTTTCTCTTTTGTTCTGGTCGTCGTTGCTAGTCGTCGGAAGCAACCTAGTATTACTCCAGACAGTAGGAGCGCTATTCACGAGTTTAGTGCTTTTCTTAGAAGTACGAAGTATAATCTGTACTAGCGTGATGATGCTTGTCTTTGCAAAATCATGATGATGCTGGACAGTCATTATGATTGCATACACATTCATAGGCCTTTCTGTTTGTGTATTCTGAACCAAACTACTACACCAAACGATCTAGTCACGGATTACCGCCAAACAGGTCAAGCTTGTCAAAGAATTAACAAGACATCTCCTGACAGATTACGGGTCTTGCTATTACTTTCCATATGGTTAATTTGGCTCCTCAATCTTTAGAGGCTAAAGTCACATGGTGAGTTCAACCTCCATCCACCATCGATTTTGTATTCTATGGAGTAAATTTCTTCACCAATTTTTATTTAAGTTGAAGACATATCCCGTATAATACGTTGGATGAGAAATCAACTATAGACGAAACCTAAAGTTACCATGGTAACTTATAAAGGAGCCAAATCTGTCAAAATAGGTAGTAGTAGTATGTACCAGTACTAGGTATTATATGGTATAAAATGGTCATTACAACGCAACGACACTTTTAAGTAGCATCTACATTCCCACTAAAACAGAAATAAAAATCTCATGAGAAGTACTGTTACAGGTGCAAATGCTTACATGACTTTGCCAATACAGCATTCACGATATTACCTTTCTCTATAACCTTAAATCTTACTACTAAGTTTTACTATAGGAACTCCTGAACAGATCTGCCAAGCAGGCATGCCATCACCTTATTGTCACGCGAATCTTGTAACGGCTGAAGAAAATGTCAAGGAGTCTCAACTGTAAACTGGACTCAGAGGATCCGGTCTTGAAGATCAGACATGATGTTCGATGCCAAAGATGTTAACTTCTTCCCCGTTTCCCCAGCCATGTTCTTGATAGAAGAAAGGTCCTGAGAAGCCTAGGGATAAAACAAGGAAGTATCACAGATCTATCGAAGTATCAATAAAACTAGCTATACCATGCTACACTAATTTTACCTGGAATGAAAGCCGGTTGATCAAATCTGAAGCACTCAGATCCACGTTGGAACTATTATTGGTCGGGTGACCAAATAGATCAGCACTTGAAATGGCAGAAGATCCCTACAGCAAGGTAAAAGCAGTAAACAGCATAAGACTGCATAAGCCAATGCAGATATTCACATGAGTACATGACCCAGACTAATCCCTCATTCGGCACCAGCTAAAGACAAACTTTAACCACTGCTTTGGACCCAGCCTGATCTTAAGAAAAAGGATTGTTGCGTCCTCTTTTTCAAACAAGAGAATGTCAAGTTTGGCAACGCCTTAGCAATGGCAGTATGGTACAGTAAAAATACTCACAGAGAACTTTTGGAGGGAAATTTGAGCCTCCTTTTCAAAACTGGCCTGGTCACCGAAAAACTGAGATGATGAAATCGACTTTGCATTTGAAAACTTCTGTCTTGCTTCACTACTTTCTTCAATCTGGAGTATACTACTTTCTTCAATCTGGAGTATATTGCAGCTGATTAGTTTACAGACTTCTTGGAAGTTGAAACTGAGCAAACAAATATCGAAACAAGGACTTCAGCAACGACTCGCGCAGCCAAAACTTGTTATTTCCAGTGGGAATACATCCACGTGCTTCGTTGTGCATAGGTGGGCTACAGAAACTAGAATAACCAGCAATATTTTAACTGATACATAAAAACTAACTAGAATAAGTGATAGTGTAATATAGTTGATTGCAAACTTATAGGTAAGAGCAACCAGCTGTTTGTAATTTTTTTTTTAAAAAAAAACTTTGTGTGGAGTGTAACCATGCCTTAATCAATAAAAGGCAACAAGACTTCATTTTTGTAAAACAAGCTAAAATCGCCCTAGGTGACATATAACCATATCTGTCGGGGAATCCGGGAGCGATTCCCTTCGGCGGGAGGGTCTAAAAGACGTCCCTTGGTTTGTTCGG
>CM002477.1:15264832-15309040 GCA_000325765.3 Leersia perrieri
GCCAAGAGGCCACGTGGCATCATTGGTCTTGGGGTTTCTCCAGTTTTCATTTGGGCCTCACCTAGGCCTCAAGGCTAAGCACATTAGCTCAATACTAGGGCCTTAATGGGCCTTTATTCATGAAGAACTAATACCCCCTGGCCCATTACACCGACAATATCAATTCCCCTTTTTACCATCAACTAAGAAGTATCAAAGATATCGATTATTGGGATATAAAACTCAAAAGGCTAAGAGAATTTGAAGCAAAATGTCAGCAAGCTGATTTGCCCGTCTTTAGATATCTAAATTAGTACAGATATACAAGTTCATATAAAGTAAAACAATTAATTAACAGAGGGAAAACAAATCATAACTGAGTTCAAACTTACAATCATCACTTATTCACTCTCTATACAATAAAGAAGTTGAATTACGTAAGCATTACCTGTGCTTTGGATGGGCCAGGGGCAGATTTTTTGTGATATCCACTGTCCATCCCAAATTCACCAAAGAAGTTCGAAGACTTTGGGGGTGCAACATGTCCTCCAATGACCTGGTTTTCTTCTGAATTGCTCCCAGCAGAAGGTATATTTTCCACATATTCAAATCGCGAAGTATGAGATTTGCTCCTTGTTGTACTGTTCTCAGTCACTGGTGGCAGGGCAGGAGCTGGCTCTTCAGGCTTCTGCTCATATAGGCTTTCATTTGGCTGAAGCAAATGTCAAAAGTTGTTAGTATGGAATTGTTACTGTACATGAGGAGAAAAGGATGGGCACTTTGTCATTGATTCAAACCAGGGGTATGGTTCCTTAAAAAGATGAAGTTTGGACTTAGAATGTGTTCTTTCCTAAGAAATGGAACCATCCCATTCATTGGCACACTCCACGGGCCCCGAAACATCGTTATTTTTGCCCCAAAAAAATCTATATTTGAATTTCTTAGAATTTTTTAAAATCCATTTTTCAATTTTATAATAGTTGATTAATTCGTTTGTACCCTTGAGTAGTTATCACAAAATCATTCAGCTATTCAGCCTTAAAAAACAGGCCCTCAGTCGCATACTGCAGAGAGTATACCTTTGACGTAAGTTTCCGTGCACCAAGTCCACCAGTCTTATTTCCAGGTTTCTTTGCAACAATTGGCTTCTTGAAAGAATGGGTTGGAGCCCTAGGTGAACGAACAACCTCAGGCTCAGTCTTCTCACTTACAACTTCTTTAGATGCCTCTTCCAGCTTAAGATCTGGAATTGCAGCAGCTTGGTTTGAAGGTTGTGAAGCTGCAACTGGGGAGGATGGCCAACTATTGTTGCCATCTTCAGTGGAACTTTTAGCAACATCTTTAGCGAGCAATTGCCGGTATAAGTCAGCAGCTCTTGAAGTATACTTCGCTTCAATTTTTCCACCATCTGTCCAACCATGCTGCTTAAAGAAAGCTTGTGCACGATTGTTACCTCCATAAACCATCATTTTCAATTGTTCTGGGGTCCACGAATCCAAATTTGTTGACCTGCAGATTGCAGTAGTCACCTCAATAAGTTTCCAGCAAAAAAGGGGCCACAAGTAACAATAAGTTCTTATATTGTTTAGCACATATATTCTGTAGTCAAATGGGTAAGAAACATATCTGACAAAGCATTCTAGTCATGTGAATCTCTCAACCAAATCAAACTTTTATAATTTAATTTGTTCATAAGTAGAAATGGTATGATTGTGTAGTTGATGACAAACAGGAATACAGCACAGATAGAATAAACCGCAAGTGCATCACCCATTGAAGCTTCAATCGATGAACTACGAGATTCTTCGCCAGTTTAATTGGGCATCCGAAAAGAAAACAGTGTTATACTGGCATCCCAAAATATCACCCCCGAGTGAAAAGAAAAGGAGATGCGCCATGAAAATATCTAGCTTGCAGAAGCTATCATGAGAATATATACAGAAACTAGCTAAAGAATGAAGGTTGCAGAAAGCACCAAGAGAATCTAATGCAAAACCCACACTGCAAGCACAAGCACATTTGATTGTATTTAGAAGTAAGCATATATTTATTGGATTATTAGAGGCCAACTAATAAGAAATAGAAGGAATAACTGGCCATTGTACAATTTACATAGATATGACATAAAGGTAATAATTTTGCACAACCCCGCGAGACACGACATAATAGGAGCAAAGACAGCCAAAAATATCATCAGGATCAGCTTCATTGCACGTTACAGTAAAGCTTTAAGCGAAACAGGGTTTTACTAGAAGACTTCGAAATTTCATCGGGGTCTGCAGACCTCAACAAATAGGGCTAG
Organism: Leersia perrieri; assembly: GCA_000325765.3. NCBI lineage: Eukaryota > Viridiplantae > Streptophyta > Magnoliopsida > Poales > Poaceae > Leersia > Leersia perrieri. The sequence goes on from CM002477.1 coordinate 15,267,114, forward strand.
CTTTGCCCCTACAGCATAATGTGATAAATTGCAAAGCAAATAGCCCTACAAGGATAACCTAGCCGGCAGTCCCAAATTCCGATGATTCAATACACAAAATACATGATTAGCTCGATGCAACATACTGTGATTAATTGCAAAGCAAATAGTCCTAAAAGGTTAACCTAACAGACAGTGCCAAATTCTGACGAATCAGTAGAGAAACAACGTGATTAGCTCAAGGCACCTCAATAGATCACATGAATTGTGCATAGAAGACACAGTGTGGGGAGTGGAAAACCTGACGAAGGAGACGTGGACGCCGAGGCTACGGTGGACGGCGGAGCAGTCGATGCAGAGAAAGACACCGTAGGTGACGGAGGCCCAGGTAGGGTTCTTGGCGTTGCAGTCGAAGCACATCTACATAAATCACGAACACACAGTGGTAAATTAAAATCACAGTAGTGTCTCTGACACACTCAACAGAGAGAGGCGATCAAAAGGCAGGTCTTTTCCGTCCGGAATCGACGGGGCAAGCGGTTAGATTACGAGTGATACAGTAATCCCCAGGTGATTAGAGGTGAATCGAAAGGAATCGCCCAGAGGCTAGGGCAGTGCAAAACCCCCACCTTGTTGTCCGATTTGGCGCGGAGCTTCCGAAAGACGGTATTTTTATCGGCGGCGACGGCGGCGGCGTCGGTCGCCATGGCAGCCGAAGCAGGCGGCGGCGGATCGAGGGCAAAACCGAAGTGGAATCGGAATTTCCGGGAGGCGAGGCGAGGAGAGTGGAGAAAGGGAAGAAGAAGAGAGCTCGAGAGAGATGGAAGGGGAGAAGGGATGGATCGATCGAAGGAGGAGACGCCACGCCACGTACACGAGCTCCGTGCTTGCTTTCTCTGCACTTTTTTCTTTTTTTTTTTTGGAGACGCAAATTAGGAATGGAGCTCGCTGCGCTTTGCGTGTTTGGGCCGCGTGCTTCGCTTCTCGATCTCCTCCACTGCTTGCTTGGGCTGTCGGTTTCTTCCATATCGAAGTGGGCTTCTAGTTTTGTTATTGGGTCCAATTGTCCAAAGTTACAATTTCATGGGCCTATATATTTTGATGGGCCATAATGGTAATTTGTTTGGAATGATAGATAGATCACTTTGCTTGTTTAGGTGCAAATCAAGCTACTTCCTATTGAAATATAGCACAAACACATGCGTCTATGAAAATATGCACACTCACCGCTATAAACACACCCATCATACGCTATCCCTATGAGCACATCTGAAGACGGGGCTAGTATATCTTGAGATTGATGCAACCACCACATGCATCTCGCTATCGATGGGTACGCCGTCTGCTACTTAAAAAAATATTAGCTGTAAATGCGAGGGCTCATGTTAATGAACATATTCCTCCATTGAAAATGTAAATATAATCAGTTGAGCTAAACAATTAGATGTTTCTAATATAAAAAGACAAGTACAAGTTGGTTAGTTGCTTGAGTGATATAGCTTCACATGCATCATGTTTGATGTTTCTCATCGAACATGCAATTGATCAATCAAATAAAGCAAGTAGGTCGGCTGGATACGCTGCTATATATTGCCTATCTTTAATTTGGGTGACCTGTTGATTAATACTCTATATCTGATATATGTGATGGCCAGGAGCCTCATTGCTTCTAGCTAGCTAAATAGGCATATATGATAAAGTGCATATGAAATGCGTCTTTAATGACATGCTTTTATTAGCTATGGCAAGAAGTTGCATATGTGCAAGCATAAGGTTGGGCGCATCTTGGCTGGGGGTGATTTGCATGTTGTCTAGCAGGACAAGGAAGAATTAGGCGCCTCTCACCTTTTCTCTTTTCCTGCAAACTGAGCTGGACACATAACAGATCCACAAAGTTAGCTACCTAAAGCTACTTATTGAGCTAGCTTTGCTTACATGATGTACATGGAACACATGCAAGCACTACATGCGCACATATATCTTGCCAGCAGTATTAGTTAGCTAGCTCTCCTTGTAGTATAATATTAAGCACGTACGTATTAAGCATGTGCAATACCATTGGTTTATTTATTAATTCTGTCTACCACCAGTCAAGCTAGCTACAGAGTGAGAAGGACTTCCAATCAAGTACTGCTAGCTAAGAGGTCAAGTGATCAGCTCACCCCTTATTAATAATTGTGTACTACCCCTTATTAATAAGACATCTTTTGAATGTCACAAATTAAGTTGAAAGAATTACTGCGTGGGAGGATCCAACTAAATCCTGTAAATTAAGTTCATGCGATCTAAAGGAGTTCATAGTTAGCTATTTAGCTCCGTCCAATTCTTGCTAAGGGCACGCACACCAATATAATTAACCAGGTCTCTCATCAAAGTTGTTCTGGCCTGTCTCAAAAAATAAAGTACGGAATAGTAGTAAAGTTAGTGGTCAGATCGAGTATGTTAAACTGATGAGTTACTGGTTCGTGGTACCATGTAGCTAATCATGAGTAATTACACTTAATAAGCTTGTTAGCCAGGACCTGATGATGAGTGATGAAGAAGCTGATAGATGTATGCATCATGCTGATGTGTGTGCGTTTGGTTATGTGTTGCTTTCGGATAGACTGATGGAGACGAGATGCTGCATGCTCCAGGCAGTACACAAGTTAGTTTATGTGTATATAGCTAAATACTCGTGGGAAAAACGAGTATAAATATAACTGAACCTGCGCAGCTTATTTTGAAAAAAAAAAATGTAGTACGTACGTGTACTTATATAAGCAGTCAGAAGAAGTTTAACAAAAGAGGGATAGATGTACGGAGCCGCGCTGCTACTTCTGAAATAAATTTTCTTTTAGATATTGAGAATCCCGGACTCGTTTCAACAATAGCTATAATCAATTGTTAAAAGTTCACGTCTCATAAGAATTAAATTAAATTACCCCTCGATTCAACTATGCAACTTTTTAAGTTAGCGTGTGCAAAGTTAAACATTTTTAACTTTAAATGAGAGAGTAAAAAAATTCGATCTCATGAACTATATCATAATATATACACGTTTTTATTTGAACTACACCTTTGTATTTATATTTATGAATATTATGTGGTCAAAACTATCATCTTGAAGATCATGTTAAAATAAAATTTCTTACTGAAAATTAGACTAAGGGGGTCTAAATTATTTAGTACTCCAGTAGTCCAGTTACGTACGTGGAATGCCTTTTACCCCTGAAGCTGCGTGAACACGTGCGTAAATTGCAGAGGCCCAAGTGGTACGTGTGGATGAAAATGAGATAAAAGGGAGAGTGCACATGCATATGCATGTGTTGTTCAAGGAAAAGGATAGGTTAGTGGAATACAGTGTCAGTATATAGTAGATGCACATGAGATCTCACTTTCACTCAGCCACAACAAGAAGAACAGTACTTAGTGCTAAAAGTAAATAAAGGGGGGAAAGGGGCACCTGCTAGCTTCCTTTCTTTTTCTGTCTTTTCGGTGGATGACTAATTCTGTTGGCAACAAAAATGTACTAGGAATATTTAGCTACTCAGACTAATTGGATTGTTAATTAACCTGTATATATATCTAGATGGGCAGTAATAGCTTTCATTAGTCAGCAGGCTGAAAAATGATTAATTAATTTGATCTGAAGAGACGCGCCCATGCAAGACAATGAGAAATTTTGGTCTCCATTATATATGAAAAAAAAATCAAACATTAGGCGGAACAGTATAAAATATACCAAGAAACCCAACGTAGCTCGATCGTCATATAAGGTTCAAAATAAACTGATTATATATATACTGGTCCTGCTAGCTGGTGTCAAATATTTATCAAAGGTACAAATTAAAGCCCTTGAGTTACTCTTATTATTTCATATTTTTCGGTTATATTTCTTTCTTTCTGAAAACATGCATGACCACATGAATGGTGCAAATGCATGCATCTATGAGCAATTGAACATGCACATCCCCATCCATGTGGAATTGTTGCGTATTCCATTATATTCCATGGATGGATGGATCGACCCGACCAACCATTCAAGGTGAACCAACAACCAATCAATCTTAAACGTGTCTGAAACGCGTGTTCCACGCGCCCGATCGCTTTGCTAGCTAGGTCCACTACTGAGCTAGGAGTATACTATTACTAGTCCATGAAAATATATAATGGGGTCACACGACCATAGACAGTGTCTCTGATGTACTCCTTATAGTGGGATTATTCCGAGTAAAAAGATCATACTGGTGGCGCCTATCTCTGCAACTTTTTCTTTGGACATCAGATATACAGTACTGTACTGATGCTACTGCTACAGTGTCACGTTAACTACTGTAAATCTGTAAAATAGCGCATGCATGCATGCGCGAAGCTACTCCTCCAGTAGAGTAATAGCTGTAGCAGATCGAGTGAAACTTGAAAGTGAAGTGGCGACAAAAGACACTACTCTACTCCACTCACCAGGCCACACTCTCTACTTGTGGAAATGGAATGAACTCGAGATCGGCTGCTGCAGGCAGCTTCAACACGTGCGGAAATCACGAGCATCTCGATCGATCTACTTCTCTATGATTGAGGAGAGATGGAAATAACAACAGCAGCCATCACTAGCTAATATAGTATTTCGTATATCGGCCGGTATATGCAAGCATCTCTCCCTCTCATAGTGTTACTCATATCTCTAAAAAAAAAAGTATTACTCATACTCATGATCAGGTATAAAAGGTACTACCTCACATATATTTTCTATAAGACAACGAAATCTAGAAATGTCTAGCGGCATGTCCAAATTTCGTTGTATTAGGAAATACTCCATACATATCCACATACGAAGAAGCGAATTTTGGAGTATTTCATTCACATAGAAATAGCTATATATATTATGAGATGAAAGTCGCATAAATTTATTGAGGTCCTATTCGGATCAAAGTATTTTTAGGGGATTTTGGAGGGACAGTGTTCAATAGGATTTTTTCTATCCTGTCATTCTGATGGTGTAAATTGGTTATAGCAAAACTCAGGTAAAAAATTCTCCGCTGCTTGTTTCATGGAAAAAAACACTGGATTTTTTTCCATCCACCCAGGCCTCTTTATTTTCAGTTCAGTTGTAGAAGACTAAGGCAAACATGCGCTCTGCATAGGACGACGACGTTGTTGAGTCTGTCGGCCGGCATGTGGAGGTCGATGGCAACAATATCAAGGTTGTCGGCCTTCGAGAGGACGACGGCGACAGTGTCGAATCCGTTCGCCGACGCGCGGAGCTTAAGGTCGACAAACGATGAAAGGTCAACAACAAAAACTTTGAGTCTGCCGACCGATGGTTGGCGCGAGAAGGATGTTTGTCGGAGATCAACAGCGACAAGGTCGAGGCTGGCGCATGGAGGGCGACGCCAACGGGGTCAAGAACGCTGGCCGGTGTGCAGAGGCCGATGTCGACGAGGTCATGGCTGGTGGACAGAGAGGATTGGGACCTGCGATAGACGAAGAGGTAGCTGGTGGCCGAGGGCAAAGGGGAGGCCAACTACTGACGGAGAGACATCCAGCGCCGGTGGGTGAACAGGAAGATAGCGCGTGGAGGGTAGGGCAACATCCGCCATATGGAAGAGTTGGGATACACATGAGGACTTATGTTTTTTAAAAAGTAAAAACGAAGATTTATGGTAATAGCTCTTGTAAAATGATTAAAGCTGATTTTCTTTCCTGTAATCCGAATACATAGAAATTTAATTAAAATACCCTAGTCCCACCTTTCAATCTCCCGAGAGAATTTTGACCCTTGGGCCAACCATGAACAGTGCCGTTTTTTTAATTTATTTGATTAAATCACCTTATCCATGTTCCTTTGTTTTACTATATATTTCTTTTATATTTAATTCTTTTGTTTTTTCTATTCTGTAATTCGAAAAAGACCCTTAAGAGATACTCTCGATTATTTTATATCTGACGTTGGTTAGTTCTAGTTTGTACTAACTAATGTCATTAAAAAAAAGCAGAGGAAGTAGTATACAAGTTCCAGGTATATGTACGCAGCTAGCTACCGGTGGCAAAAAAAAAGAGCATCGATCGACTGGCTCAATTGGCAATTGCCTATGATAATTATAAAGCGACGTCTTTGCTTGCAGCAGGTGGCCGGTCGATGAGTGCGACCGCTTAGATTAGATGATGGATGCCGGCGAGTGATTTATATTGTGAACATTTTTTTGAAGAAAATTAATAGCACACCAATAAAATCCTGCTCATTCAACAAGATATTTTTTCCCCTCAAGGAGGAGGCAGAAGAAGATTCATCCAATTAATCAACCGAGATTGAAACGTGTTGCACGCATCCGATCGATTACATCATGAACATCGTTTTCTCAATCAGGTGGTTAATTTCCAAGTTGTGCGAGAAATCAGTGTAGTATATTATACTAGAGTGGAGCGACAAAAGAACGAAGGCCAGCTCACTAGATACTCTCCTACCCGATAGATTGTATGTGAGCTAGCTAGATAGGAGTACTCCTCTCCTCCAGAGGGAGGGCGGCATTACACCTACATGTGCAGGTAGCAGAACAGTACTAGCAGGCACTGAAATTAAGAGGACTCCACCAATCTACTCCAGTATAGGAGTACTCTACAGTCCATGCTCGTGGATCACATGGCCTCGAGCGTAGAGTACTGTATGAGTACTCCAGTATGTATATATACTGTACAAGTAGTAGTACTCTTCACTCTTGAGCGTTGCTTGCGTGCTGTTCCTGACCTTGCTGCATGCAGCTTGCTCTGCTACGGTCAAAATACGCCAACAGCTAGCTAGTACAAACTGTTTATGAATCTTGTTCGAAAAATCTCGAATTTTGATCAAATTCCATGAATTTCGGTGTTTGGATGAGTAGCGAAAGATTAGTCTTATTCCGAGCTGTGAACCCTGGTATACTCCTACTACTTGTATGGAGGACATGATTGCTCTGGACAGTATTTCTCATACTCGGTGTAAAGTCAAAACAATTACAAAATAAAAGCAAATCACATCAAATCAACAGCGTGGAGGGAAGAGAGAAAAAAAAGAGAGAGGAAGAGGATAGCGCGTGCGTACTGCCAGTGGGTAACGAGATTCACATGGTCTTGACGTTTGGTGGGTGCAAAGAGCCAGCCATCAACTGCACACCACGTGACGACAACGCGGCCACAATTAAAATACTTGTACCAGTAAAATATAAAAAAGGATTTTTGTGCTATATGCATTGCACCCGTTGGTTGATGGGGATCGATACGTTCGCAAGCTAAACGTGCTCCATCCATCACCTTCATCACGAACCTTCCTTCCTTCCGATCAGTCCTGCCTTTCTTGCTTATCACTTGATAAAAATCAATGTAAACACGCTCATGGCCCATCATCAGTGAACACCCACTTGCATTTTGTATTTTCTCCTCTCTTCCACTCTCCACGCTCCACTTGCCTGCTCTAGCTAGCATTTCTGCTCCACACACGCTCATTGTACACATGTAAATTTTTTTTCCGCACTCCCCTTTGTAAATAAAATGGTTTCTACTGCCATCTAAAATTTGTCAGACAAGTTGTTTTTCAGCCATTATCTACCCTCGGCTACACATCAATAACTATTAAATGATTCTTATTATCCTTTCCATGCCCCTTGCTCCCACCTAGCAATAGTATACTGGTATTAATAAGCAAAGCTTTGGTTTTTTCAATCACTACTAGCATTTCTTAAAATGATTAGAAATTAAGTATTCTTTAGACAGATAAAAGCCAATAAAAGATTCTTTACTCATATATTGATCCACTCAATGTTGGGACTTGGGAGTGAGACAAACAGGATGGTACCATTGTAACCCAATCTAATAAAGATGGTAATGCTTCAAACCAAACATTACCTCCATATTGTTTAGCTTTAAAAAATTTGTAGCATCACCAAATTTTAGCTTTATTAATAAATAGTGTATATAGTTTATTTTTAATGAGCCAGACTTACCCTGTTACCATAAGTCTAGATGTTAACCCAAGTGGTACTTGAAATAACCATCATTTAGACAAGAGACATAAACAAGTCTAACTCTAACTCAATGGATAGGGGATTTGATGAACTACCACCACTCTTTAGATTCCTTGTGTTTATCTACACATAATTGACCCAGAGAGTCCCGCATATTAGTATCATGAAGTAGCAGATGACCATCTAAAAGAGGGACAAATCATTAAATTCACATTGCAACTTCACTTAGCAACCCTACCATAAATTTGGTAATTTCAGAAACATCTACTCACAAAACTACATCAAATATGGCAGGGTCTCAAACCAAACAACTCTTTTATATTATTAGCCTTTCTAAAATTAGCATTATCAAATTTTGTCTTTACCAACAATAGATTGTATAAGCTTTATGTTGACAACAAATCGAACATACATGTTCTCTACATCTAGGGCTGAACCAAGGTACCCCAAATTTCCATCTTATATTAACTGTTTTGACTCTAGAATATATTCGTATGCCTTCTCTCTTTTTACAACAAAACAGGAGCACTTAAATAGGATAGGGGAAGGAAGGGTGTCTCAGCCTTTCAGTTTTGTTGTTGTTTTTAAGTGGCTTTCAGTTTTGTTGTTGCTAGTGAGCGAAGCAATATTTATTCCCCCTGGAACGAAAGAAAAGAAAAACTGTCATGCGCTTCGCATCAATAAAAAAACAAATAGTAGCAGAATCATTCAATTCACAATAGTGCCGCGTTGATCATTATCATTACAGTATGTCAGGGCCTCGACAACGACCTGTCCGGCACGCCACACCCACCTCGCAACTTGCCATTGATTATCATCTAAAATCACGGGGATTACTAATTAAAAAACGTACAAGTAAACAAAAGCACGCTTCTGGCCTCGCTAAACACGTGAAGATGGACGGCCACGATTTTGTGGCAGGTGTTAAACGATAAGATCGATCCAATCCATCGCCTCACGCTTGGTGGTCCACTAGTTAATCGTTCTGGTCACTGATGCGTGGGCCCATCTGCCTTTCCTGCACGTGGCCCGACTCGCATCGGCCATCGATCTGGTCAACGGTCAAACAAGGCGGCCTCTTCCCGTGCTGCCGTGCTAAACTGCTAACCTCACTCGACGTCGACGATGCTATTTTATGCGCCAAAATTGTTTTTTCTTCTTCTCTGCAGCCGCATGTGCTAAGCATAATTAGCACTAATCACTCTACTTACACATGCAGACATATAGTATATGTGCATTATAATAGGGTACACAAGTTGTGTTTACAGTCCTCGTGCACGCACATGTACAATCTTCATGATGCACGGGCACCATATCCCCTGGAACAAAAGGAGTAATTAACTAGGAATACTTGCGGGGTTTTTTTTTTCAACTTCAATTTTGTACACTTTATTTTCCCCAACTTGCCTATCTTTGTGCTGACAAAACTGATGCCCTGCTTTAGCAAGAAAATTCCATCTAGTCATACCTTTTTAAAAGTAACTCATGTTTGAGTTGTACTAGCTACTAACTAGTAGTAGTATGTACTACCGGTCGGACATAGTAGAACGCAGAGAACATGCATGGTACGAATTAAACTTGTGTCAATCTTTATCAAATTTGGCTAAATTTAAACATTAAACATGGTATGGTACAACGACTTACGTCAACAAAAGAAGCAACCTTTTTTTAAAAAATGTCATTCATGTAAATAGAAGTTTTGTTGTTTATTGTTGACTACAAATTTCGAAATAGGATGAATTTATTACAGATTTAAGATCAATTTGGGAAATCCCGAAAATTTCCGTGAGGACCGGTCCGACACATCCAGAGAGCCTCTGAGACAGTCGGTCCGACCAGGCCATACATGTCAGTCCGACTGAGCAGTTGATGTGACCGATAAATCCTAAATCCTGAATCAACTTAAGGCATATCTCGTGTTATCTTGCTTGGTAACAAGGTTTGTAAGTCCAAATTGATTTCAAGACCTAGTAGAATGTGAGGAGGACTCGACATCACCCCTCCTATAAATATTATAAGGATGTGACCAGTTTGATAAATAACAATCTAAGGAACAATTAATCAATCAAATTGTAGTTTTATCTTTACAAATAGCCACATTTATGTTTACCTAGTTATAACTATATATATAGTTTGTAGGTCTTTATCGGGTCGCACTGTAAGCCATTCTCCTTGGTTGCGAGAGTATAAGAGACTTTGTATGTTTGTCCCGTAAACCTTTCGATTTACTCTCCTCTTGTTTACCCCCAATTTAATCTAATCGACCTAGATGTTGATTTTGGTATTTCATCTTATATAGATTGGTCTGTAGCTAGGTTGGTTTTGATTTCAAAATTTATCTTGATGATTAAGTTGGTGGGCGGCTCTCTGCTATCCGCGCTGAAAACGACGGGCCTTTGGCCAACATATCTGTGCTGTAAATCATCAGTGAATCCACATGTTGGCGATTAAATTTGTTGGCGACTCTCTGTTATCTACTACCATAAATCATTAGTGAATCCATGTGTTGGCAAGAAATGATGCCCACAGTTACATCATCCACCGTGATTCCTTCACACATGAAATCATGAACTCTAGCAATTAAAACAGGGTGATTTTGTATTGTTGTCTCCCAATTGCCTCCTCCAATAACAGGAGCACAAAATGTTGTCAGTAAGTTGCAACTAAACTGATGGTGAAAGGAGAGAGGGAGTGACAAACACAACCGGCCCTCAAGTGGTCTGATATGATTTGTGAGCTTTGATAATGAAAGAATTAAAGCCTCTTAAGGACCACATGTACTTTTTAGGGAGGACATACACGTGGAAAACTATATTTTCTTCAAAGAATATAATGTGATTCACAAAATCGTAATAACACGATGTAGCGAGACATATGCTGCACCACTACAAATTTGCCACAACAAAAAATCCAGGAAAAACAAGGCAATTATATTCCACCGCCAAGAGAGAGAGACACATGCATGCATGTCATGAAACAGCCAAAGCAGCAGGAGGCAGACATGTGGGACCCAGCGAGAGCTGAGGGTCGAATAAACCGGCGGTTACACAAACCAAGCCCTCCTAAAGACGGAGCAAAGAGAAAGAGAAGCAGAGACCGACCAACCAGAGATTAGAACGGAACGGAACGGAGACACGGTCACGGCGGATTAGTACAAGACAAAATCCCCAAACTACCCCCGCCAACTAAATAAGCCAAGCCCAATCCCCAATTGGATCCGATTGATTGAAAAAACTCCATTTTTCCTCCTCACCACCAAACTATTTCCCCCTTCTCCTCTTCTTCCTCCTCGCTTTCCTCTCCTCTCTTCGAACCCAACCCAATTCCCCATCGATTTCTTCGTTGCTGGATCGATCGATGAACCTGTGGACGGATGACAACGGCACCATGATGATGGAGGCCTTCATGAACTCCGACCCGCCCTTCCCATGGGTCGGCGCCAACGCCTCCACGCCTCCACCTCCTCCTCCTCCGCCGCAGATGGCCGTCGCACCGGCGGCTCCGGCGACGGCGGCGGCGGCGGCGGCGTTCAACCAGGACACGCTGCAGCAGCGTCTGCAGTCAATCATCGAAGGGTCAAGGGAGACATGGACCTACGCCATCTTCTGGCAATCCTCCATTGACGTCACCACTGGCGCATCTCTCCTCGGATGGGGCGACGGCTACTACAAGGGCTGCGACGAGGACAAGCGAAAGCAGCGATCTTCAACTCCGGCGGCGGCGGCGGAGCAGGAGCACCGGAAGAGGGTGCTCCGTGAGCTCAACTCGCTGATCGCCGGCGCCGGAGCTGCGCCGGATGAGGCGGTGGAGGAGGAGGTGACGGACACCGAGTGGTTCTTCCTCGTCTCCATGACGCAATCTTTCCCCAACGGGCTTGGCCTCCCGGGGCAAGCACTCTTCGCCGGCCAGCCCACGTGGATCGCCGCCGGCTTGTCGTCGGCGCCGTGCGAGAGGGCGAGGCAAGCTTACACCTTTGGGCTTCGGACCATGGTGTGTCTTCCTCTCGCAAGCGGCGTTCTTGAGCTTGGATCTACTGACGTCATCTTCCAGACTGGGGATAGTATTGGGAGGATTCGTGGCCTCTTCAACCTCAACGGCGGCGGCGGCGGAGGAGGAGTTGCGTGGCCGGCGGCGCAGCAGCAGCAGCAGGAGACGGATCCGTCCGTGCTGTGGCTGGCCGATGGGCCGGGGATTGATATGAAGGATTCGATCTCCGGCGCCGAGATTTCGGTTTCGAAGCCGCAGCAGCAGCAGCAGATCCAGCACTTTGAGAACGGGAGCAGCAGCACGTTGACGGAGAATCCGAGCCCGTCGGTGCACGCGCCGCCGGCGCCACCGGCGGCGGCGCCGATGCATCGGCAGCATCAGCATCAGCAGCAGAGCAGCCAGGCTCAGCAGGGGCCGTTCAGACGTGAGCTGAATTTCTCCGATTTCGCGTCCAACGGCGGCGGCGGCGGTGGCGTTGCGCCGCCGTTCTTCAAGCCGGAGACCGGCGAGATTCTCAATTTCGGAAACGACGGCATCAGCCGGAGGAATCCGTCGCCGGCGCCGCCGGCCAGCCTCACCACCGCGCCGGGGAGCCTCTTCTCGCAGCACACGGCGGCGGCGAACGCGGACGCGAAGAGCAACAACAACAACCAGAAGCGATCCATGGAGGCGACGTCACGCGCGAGCAACACGAACAACCACCACCACCACCACTTGTCGGCGGCGACGACGACGACGACGGCGACGACGGCGAACGAAGGGATGCTGTCGTTCTCGTCGGCGCCGACGGGTGGGACGACCGGCGCGCCGGCGAAGTCGGAGTCGGACCACTCCGACGTGGAGGCGTCGGTGAGGGAGGTCGAGAGCAGCCGCGTGGTGGCGCCGCCGCCGCCGCCGGACGCCGAGAAGCGGCCGAGGAAGCGTGGGCGGAAGCCGGCGAACGGCCGGGAGGAGCCTCTCAACCACGTGGAAGCTGAGCGGCAGCGACGAGAGAAGCTGAACCAGAGATTCTACGCGCTTCGCGCCGTCGTACCAAACGTCTCCAAGATGGACAAGGCATCGCTGCTCGGCGACGCCATCTCCTACATCAACGAGCTGCGAGGAAAAATGACATCTTTGGAGACGGACAAGGAGACGCTGCACGCGCAGATCGAGGCGCTGAAGAAGGAGCGCGACGCGAGGCCGCCGGCGCCGGCGACGGCGGCGGCGATCGACGGCGGAGCGCGGTGCCACGCGGTGGAGATCGAAGCGAAGATTTTGGGATTGGAGGCGATGATCCGAGTTCAGTGCCACAAGAGGAATCACCCGGCGGCGAGGCTGATGACGGCGCTGCGTGAACTTGAGCTTGACGTGTACCATGCTAGTGTCTCCGTCGTTAAGGACCTGATGATTCAGCAGGTCGCAGTCAAGATGGCCACACGAGTCTACTCGCAGGATCAGCTCAACGCCGCACTCTACAGCCGCATCGCCGAGCCAACCGGCTCAGCCGTCACTCGCTGCTAATGGGATTCTGTCTATGCTTTTCTCGATAATCACAGTCCAAAGCCGGCGCCGGCGTCGGTCGCCATAGCCAGAGCTTCAGAAGAGTGATGATCATCATCAAAACCCAATCTTGTTGTAAAATTAAGTTAAAAATCTGAAGCTTCTTCTGCTTCTGCTGCTGCTGCTGATCGTCGTCTTGTTTTTGATACTGGTAGTAGCAGCGGGTGCGATTGATCTTCCTTTCTTTAGCAGCAGGAAAGAAGGGGGGAAATCATCAGTATGTTTGTTCCCTAATTACCCAACCCTAATACTACTTATTATGATAGACTTGTATATAGGATCTGGTATTGTACCATGCCAATCAAGGGAAAGGAAGGATGGATGAAATACAACATGTTTGTGGTGTTTTTGATCTCGTAAAATAAAGACTATGCTCCTTTTTCTCGTGATTTTTTTTTTCTGATTGACCAATCATGTGTTGTCCCATTGACTATTGTTGTTCAGCAACTGAAAAGCAAATAGAAATGGTGGTTATTCATCCTGTTGATGTCCTGCCATTGTGGTCTCTTCTTCAACGCAACGCAGAGCAGCACGGAGAAGACGACGACCTGAACATGACGGGTCTTGGTCTTGCACATGTGAGTTGGATTGGGTTTGGTAGATCTCACCATCACAAACACAGGTACGATTAGCAAGTGGAGAAGAAGCAAAGCTCTTGCCTTTCCAACACAACACAAAACAAAACAAAACAGAACTAGATAGCAGTTTTGGAAATGGTGTGTGAATGATTGATCATCAAAGCTGGAGTAGTAGGCTAGGCTAGTGAATAAGAGATGAAATGAACATGGACATAGGGATGGAGAAAAGGACATGGCAAGCCAGGGACCAACCAACCAAAAACTCATCTCCAGCAAACACAACAAAAAGAGGGACACGGTACCATTACAGCAACCGATAATTGGTTTCTTATTAATTTTGGTCCGGCTTGGGGGAGGGATGGGCAGAGAAATGCGTGGGTGGCGTGCGGCTTTTGTTATCGCGCATGTGACTCGTGAACAAACGGGCCATCGATGTCGACAAAAGTATATCTTGGCCCACCCCTCGCTTGCTCCACATGCGTTTCAACCTCATCTTGCTGCTGCAGTTGCGGCGCACTCCAGTACTGCAGGTCTTTGCTCCAGTACCTCCATTGTTTTTAATTTCCTGTTGAAATCTCGTAAAGCAGCAAAAGATTGGAAAACTCATGTTGTTTATGCATGTTTTGGGGGTAGATGATTACGCCACGTTTTCGTTAACTGGCAGTAAATTAATCAGGGGTTAGTGGATAAACTTTCACAATCAACAAGCACCAGTGGTCTAGTGGTAGAATCTTTTGCTTGCCACAATTTCAGTATACAAGCTTCGCTCAATCATTTTTGCAACGGTTTCAGTGCAAGCTTCGCTCAATTATTGGCATGTGAAAATAAAGCCGCCATAGCAAGTTTTAAGCTGCACAACTGTTTCTGGCGTGCTATTCACAAGTCATCACAACCATACGTCCCACAAACTGAAGGAACGTTTACTAGCTTGCACTGCCTAATTAAGCAATATACCAGGAGCAATTTTATAGTCCTAAAGGTACCGAGAGGCACCATTTCTTTTATGTAAATTTGGTACTCTTCGTATCTGATACAAATACACCTCTCGATACCTACTCAAGGACTATAAAATTGCTCAATGCTTTAAACATTCTAGTGATCAGTGTAAAATTTTAGCAGTATACACACCCCACCTTGTGCTGCTTATGTGGTACAATCAGCTGCTTATGTGTCTTGAGCATAAGAGTTGCAGACCCTTTCTTTTATGACATTCCGATGCACAAAATGATTTAAGTAGGTTGCATACATCAATTCATTTCTCTCTAGTAAAAAAGAAGGCAAGACATTGATTCAATTCATTTCACTCAAAATGAACCGATTCACATTCTCAGCTCTCATATTCTATGGACATGTATGTTACAGTGTAAAAAAACAACATATGCTTTACATCCACAGTAAACTACCATGAACTCGACATCTATGTAATGGAAAAACTGTACAGGCTATGTACTGGCAGGCCCTGGTCCGCCCCCAAGTCACGAGTATGGGTGTTTTTTCGCTGTTGTAGCAAGTCTCCTTTGTGGCGCTCTGGCCTGTGTGCGAAAGAAATTGCAAGGCCTATGAATGCTGATAACCAAAGAATCAAAGTTGAAATGATCACATCGCTAAGGATTTGAGCATAGCGTGGTCCATCTGGAGCGCTATGAATGCTGATAAGAATGCCGCCCACTGGGATTTGCGGGAGTCGATGGTAGGACTGGAGCTGTAGAAGGCAGGCGGACCAAGGCAGGCTGAGGTGCTGGTGCAGGAAGGGCGTATGTGAGTCTTGATGCTGAACTCTCAATGAGCCCTGCAACTCCAGCAGCAGAGGACTGTGCATTGGATGGGAGGAACAAATCGTGCTTCTGGTCCTTGTAAGCACTCCATACCTAAGAAAGAACACATTGTTATTTGACCCATTTCTAGTGCTCATTTTTCATTTAGTGTAAACTACACTTCCCAACTTCGAGTATGAACTGTAATTCGGCAGTAATTTACTTACATCAGAAGAATTCAGGATTTCACGAACTTTAGCACAGTGTGCGCCTTCCGTTGCAAAAGCATGTAGCACCTGTGTAATTTGAGAAAAAGAATATGTATATAACAAACAACTAAAATAACACCACAATGAGATGCAACAATTGCATCCTATTTTGTTGGGTTCTAACCACGTGGCAGATATCATATCTATTGCCCTGAAAACCCCTTTTTTTCCTTAATTTATACAAAGCTTAACCACAGGAAATTTAATTTGTGAAATTCATCTTTCTCCA
Source organism: Leersia perrieri (assembly GCA_000325765.3). Lineage (NCBI taxonomy): Eukaryota > Viridiplantae > Streptophyta > Magnoliopsida > Poales > Poaceae > Leersia > Leersia perrieri. Next base: position 15,283,428 of record CM002477.1, read on the forward strand.
AAGCTTCAAGCATATCAGATTTTGAATATTTCAGGGTTAGTGAAACTACTGGATGTAGATTAGAATGAGAATTTCAGGGTACAATTTGGTCCATCTAGATGACCAGAACGAGCATAAAAGGATGACTGATTTTTACTTTATACATCACACTTCCATTTTCAAGTCATTGATCTGTCTACATAAGATATATGATCAGTTAAATTTTGTTTCGATTGCATCAAGCTCGTGCAGAAGTCCAACGAAAGCTAGCAAAATGGCTAAGACGGTGCTTACCTCCACTGCCAGTACACGTCCAATTGAAGCCTCTGATTCATTCCACTTCATTTGGTTACATAGTCCCTGCCTGCCACCAGCTCGCCAATCAAGAATACCAAGCAGTACTTCAACAAGGCCAACCCTATTTTTTCATCACAATTGATGTATAGAGGTCACTTTTTTGTAAGACACGTGATAACATGCAAAAACTGCGTTGAATGGATAGATTTATAAGTCTATCTGCCTATGTTATCATCTCTTTTGCCGCAAAGGACTGAACATATCAGATGCGCTGTTTAATTTAACATAAAATTAATAGGGGCCTCATCTTTTGGCCATTTTGGTTAAATGGCAGAAAATGCATATTCAAAAATTAAAAATAATTCATGCATAGAACTTTTTGTATATGTGTTGTTCATGGTTTAAAAGACACCCATAGGCAAAACAATGATAAAACCTTGAAATTAATTTCAAACTTAAAGTTTTAAAATTCAAATTTTGGCATTGGCTTATAATTCAAAGGACAAATGATGAGGCCCTAACACTTCCACTTTCAATCAGCAAAATAAAAGGATAGTATCAGTAAGAAGGCATTTCTTTGGTCATGACAGAAACAGAACAAAAGAAAAGGAGAGATTTCTTAAGTTGCCACTAAATATCTATGATTTAGACAGCTTACTTTAGCCCCTGTGCAACAAGCGCATCTCTAGCCCGATTGCCAGCACCAACAACACGCTTTAGTGTCTCTAGTGCCAGTATACTTCCACCTTGCCATCCAATTGCTTTCATAAGCAATGGAACAACCTGCAAACAGTTGAAGCAAGAGAACATTTAGATGAGTCTTTATATGTCATTCATGAAATAATGTGATGTGCCAATTGGATAGGACTTCATTTTTGGTTTCTCCCCAATCAATTGAGAGAATAGAGAAGTTGCTGATTTTTCATGTTTGCAGCAAATGTAATTTAAAACAAAGAAGTAACTATTTATTGGAAGTCAAGATTCAAAAGATCATGAATAATAATAAAAAAAAAAAGCATTGGAATAGAGCCAACATGACTATGCAAGGTTTTGCATTAAATTGATAAAGTATTCAAAAAATGGAATCTTCTCTGGCGAATCCCATTGGCTAAATGTCATCAATCTTGTTGACTAAAACCTGTACTAAGGAAGTCGAACCACAAACCATACTGTTGGATGAGCAAAGAAACTGGTAAAGAAATTCAATATGCAATGAAAACAAAAGAAATGGTTGTAATTCAATACCTGAGGAGTTCCTACACTTGTGGCTGCCATAGCTTCTGCACAAGTAGTGCTGGAAGCCAGCTGATGCAGCACCCGCAAACAACTAAGACGGACACGTTCTTGCGGAGTCTGCACGGTGGAGTCTGCCGAGTTTTCTGGATCACTAGGTTCCACTTGCGACCTACTTGTGGCTTGTTGGGATGCCATAGTGTCCCGTCTACCCTCATATGCCATAGCTGAAACCAGCTTTGGAACATAGCCTAGGTAACCAACATGGTCTGCAAGAGCTGGATGAACACGCAGCAATGAAACCAATGCAGCAGAAAGCAGCAACGGAAGCTCCGGATCAACAGCATTCGACTCATAGTGCGTGGCAGCAACTGAGGAGACATACTGATCTAGCAGCCCTTCTAGGAACCTTTTAGGGTTTCTCAATGGAAACTTGGGATCCTTTAGGAAGAGTCTCACATAAATCCCTCCAACCTGAAATTTGAACACTATAAGAACATACAGTCCAATTTCAGCATATGCAAATAACATGAAGATTCTAGACCATACAATACCTGTGGCTCATCCTTCATTACATGCTGGCCGGATGCTTGTTCAGGTACATCCCAATCAACAACACGCCCTTTGATCTGCTCTTGGTAGAGGTCTGTGGCCATGGTTGACAACTGCGCAGAAAGAGAAGCTGCCATTGCGGGTGTCCATACAAGTTCAGGGGTTTCTGTGGTCTGTTCAAGACATGAAACGACAGCTTCACCAGGTCCATCTCTGATTGCAGAAACCAAACCATCAGGTAAGAATCTAGCGAGCGTGATTGCCACCCTGGGACCATGCATTGGCTGCCCAACAAGTTTCCCCAATAATGATGCAGCTGCAGCTCTTTGCTGCATAGGGATTTCCTCTACACAACATAAAAAAAAGGTAAGTTCTATTGGAAGCAAGTTAAAACATGAAATGATGAATACAAGTGAAAAGCAGTAAAAACAAAGCAAGTTTATAGAACATATCAGAATCTTTACTGGAATTGGATCTGGCAGTGTAAACATCAGACACTTTTTAGACGAATTTGAGAAAATGGAATAGTTATACTACTATGCATAAAAACATCAGCCTGTAAAGAATGCTATAAACATGCAAAAACATTTAAGTGTATGAAATAATGACAAGAAGCAGATTATCAGCACATAAACTCAGAGCCTCTTATGAATAATGAAACGCCACATGCTAAAGTAAATATTATTACCTTCAAGTGGTAACATAAGTTCTAGAATGTACACTACACCACCATGCTTGGCAGCAGCCCAGGCCAGCTCTGGTGTGCTGGCTAAAGAATAGAGGACAGTAAGGGCTCCATCCCTGCAAGGACGATTGCAATGCAATATCTGGAAAAGCAAAATGAGGCTTGTCCTTTCTGCAACCATGGCTTCCAAACAAGGCGCGTGCTTAGTCAGGAGAGAAAGAACACTTAGACAAATTTGTGGGATGTTGCTTTCAGGAGGAACAGACAGCGCAAGGCATTCAAAAAGAGGTGTCAACCGTTCCTTGGAAGCAAAAACAGCAGCCAATCCTGGATTACTGGTCAGAAGATTCTGTAGTAAAAAATGAAATGCAATTCAAAATATGCTATATAGGGTTATACACATAAAACATAAAAAACATTTCTTGAAATAGTACCTGCAGTGATGTTAACCCACTTCGGAGGTTCATAATCACTTCAGAATCCCCATCTGTTACTCTGTGTTTTTCCAATGAATTTTCTTCTTTTCCTTCATCGGTTGAACCATTGACGTCACCATTTTCAGTGGTTGATGTTTCATTACCTGAACCATGTTGATGCATCATATTCTCCTCCAAACTTAAGGAATTCCACTTTTCTACTAGCTCTGCTATAAATTTAAGCAGGGCGATGCAAAACCCTTCCTGGTCACTTATCTCATAATCTGGTTGGTTGTTGTAAACTCTCAAGTACACATTACCAACATTTAGTTCTTTTGATAAAGCTTGGTACGTGAAAGAATGTGATTCTGCCAAATCATATGAGCCGTCAGGTCCTTGGCTAGAACGCTGCTGGTCTACAAATTTGAGCAGCTCGCCTCTGGTGGAAGAATTCCATATGATCTGCAATAAGGAAAGTTTTATCAAGATACAACCATCTTCTTGCAAGAATCAAAATAGTTTTTTTTTTTTTTTTTTTTTTTTTTTTTTTTTTTTTACCAATTCACTCCAGGGGAGCCCCCCACAGTTATTTAAGATTACAAGATGGTAATCCAAAAGTCGAAATAGTATTTATATTGTTATTAGATAAAGGAAGTTTTACACAGAGAACAACTTATAATTGATCACTGTCACATACAACAAAATGGTAATAGATTGTTGTGAAATAACTATATATGAGCAGAACAAGGAAAACAACTTATAATTGCCCCCCTATAGAGCATATATTGATGAAGCAAATTATAATCAAGAATGTTATAAAGTTGATTAAGCAAATCTTGTGGATAAACACACAATTCCTGAAGCCACAAGGCTTGCTCATTTCACAAGAGAAAAACAAAGTGTGATACCAAGTCAGGACAAACATGAGTATGCAACTATCATTGCTACGTACAATGTTAAGCATAGCAAAAATATAATACATATCCACTAAATTGAGTTTAACACGATCTTGCATGTATGTCTGCACATAAAAATCACAGATGATCCAGATTATGGTGAGGTGAGGAGTGAGGAACAAAATGCAAAACTTCAAAGATATACTAATGGGTAATGGCAATAGTCAGTGGATTTATGGCAACATTCCAGGCATGTAATATATATGAAATATAATCTATTACCTCTGGTGACTCCAAATTTGAATTCAGATTTGACAAGAGTTCTTTAGGTGGGTGGTTTCTCAGCATATCAGCAAGCTTTGGAGTAAGAAGAGCCCTTAGTGCATCAAAAGCAGGTTGGTTAGATGGGCTTGATATTCCATCATCACCAAGACCACAAAGCCTTGACAGAGCCTGAATTGCGTGTACAGCATGCAGATTTTTGGCAATCTGCACCCTTGCACCAACACCATGTGCTTCACCTGTTGCATTCTCTTCTGCTGTTGAATCATACTGAAGCAATAGAGGCAACACATACCTGCAAGTACATCTTAATTAGATATAACATTTACATAACTTGGGATGCATTTCCCATATTTACCTCTCCAGATTAACAATAGGAACTGAAATTAGGATAGCAAGGCATTACCATAAAAAGCCAGCTGCAAGCAGAGCACTTTGCAATTCGGATGACACCGAGACATTAGCAGCTGTTTGCAGAGCAGCATCCACAGCCGAAGGAACAAATTCAAGTTCAGTGCAGTGCACAATGTCCTCAACAAGGCCACCAAACTTAAGAATCTCAGCCCTTCCTGACTCAAACTGGCTGAGAACAGCGAATGTGTGCATTATGTTGGTGACTATTCTTGCTGCTGGTTCATTTGCTGGGGTTGTGGGCTGAACAATGCACATGCAACGAGAAAGAAGTGTTGCCAACAACGGGATACCACCATCCCGTATAAGCTCTTCACCATTTAATGAAGATGATGCACACCTAACATAACATGAAGAATACGATACAATCAATACTCAATCAAAGTTATTATCTTAAAAAACATAGGTAAAGTTAGTTTGTCTTGACTTACGTCAGCCAAATTAGCTCTGAAGCAGCTATCAAAAGAGGAGCCCTCTCAGATGAAAGAAAATTGCTATCATTCTTATCAACAGTGACTGCATTTAGTAGCATTGGATAGCCAGCATACTTGAATGGTTCCAAGACATGTCCATATCTCTTGTACAAGATGCACTGTGCCCTGAGTAAGAGTAGCAGCCTCCAAACTTGTGGTCCCTGCAGTCCCTGCATACTTGCCTGCATGTACATGATATATTACGGTAATTACCCAGCAGTGTGAAAACATGTGTTAAAAGGTGCATCGAAGAAAAAGAACTTAAGGGACTATTTTTTCACGTATGTTTCTCTTCACCTTTCAACTTGTAGGGTGAGTGTTTTAAAGCGGATCTTTTGTTATAAAGTGCATAAAATAATGTTGGTGCCATACTTCAATTAAAAAAAAGATGAATCAAATACAGTGTTGCAAATTCTTCAGACCTGGTCTTTCAATAAACAACAAAGATTCAACAATCTTTTATGAGAAAAATGTTGAGCTAATAGATAAACAAAGAGTTCTACCTGCAATCGTTCATAAGCCTTTTGCACAGCAACAAACTTCTCCCTTCCCTCAGGATTTTTATCTGGATGGTATTTTATTGCCAGCTTACGGTATTGTCGTTTAAGCTTCTCTTCGTCAATGTTTTCAACATTGTTTGTCAAATTGGCCGAACTTAACTCAGATGCCTGCTTGCTATTGCCATCCTCACTGAAGATAAGATCATCAAGAGATATCTCCAGTATTTTGCAAGCATCTTCTTCAGATAGATCCATTGGACGACGAGTTAACTCTTCACGCCACATTACCAACAATGACTGCAAAAACTCTACATGTTCAACAATGGGCCAGTTAGGAAATCTAATCTCATCACATAGGTTTCGGAGGTAGTAACGGTGGCACCACATCTCATCTTTCAGATTTGGGTATGTCACAGGTGGCATAGGAGCATAATCATACAATGAGTGACAATGTTGAGCCAGTTTCTGAGGAAAATCACCAAGATGCTGTAGGACCTGAGAAAGCCAATCGTATAGACATCATAACTTGAAATTTTAAATTCACAATCTCAAAGAAATCAATTTAACATATAACCAACGACAAGGGTATATAGGTAAAATACCTGACGAATTAGATGCTCCGCCCGCATCTTGTGGGTCCAAATAATTTCTGGTGTGTCAGAATCAGACACCATTGCAGCAGCAAAAGCTGAAGGTCCACTGCGTTCTAAGACGTACAACAATGATTCTGGGAGCAGTCCACCTAGTACACTGCGCTTTGCCAAAGGCAATGATGAAGATACTGCTGCCTCTTCACCACCATGAAAAGCTTGATGAGTATGTGTGGCTGAAAAGAGTTGTGCAATTGATAGGAGATTTGAACCAGGATATGCCAATGCAAAGTAAAAGGCACCGGTACTATATAGTCGAATCATAGCTTTGGGATTTCTTGTGACAATAGCCTTAAGCAATGAGGCAGCTGCTTCAACAATGCTTGGTTCCCCGGTAAGCATAGCCTATACATTTCAAATATAATTTTCCATCAGTGTTTGATAATAGAACTGGAGAAAAAACAACACTATCCAAAAGCAAGAAAGAAATAATATATAAAAACAGAACAGAATATTGAGGAGTTAAAGCATGAATTTTACATGTAAGAACAGCTTATCATGAATATAACTGTGTAGTCTCCTTGGGATTATTGGTTGTTTGGTTAGCAGTATAGTTGGTGTGCCAAGGAGCTATAATTATCATAACTGTTTTATTTCTAGGGGAAGATACTTCATCGGCATATATTATTTGTTGAATAATGCTTAACATCCATGGTCCATGCTTTCTAACCATATCCTTGCAAATTAAGGGTATGAAGATCTTCTCATACACATGGCCAATAATAAAGTTATCATACACAAACTAGTATCTACATGATAGGGAGATCAAATTTGAAGATACAGAGTACCTGGGCAACATGAGGAAGGCATCTTGGACTTGACAATATACGTTTTACCCTAGGAGTTGGTGTCACTATCTCTCCTGCATCATCAAGATCAGAATGTGCAGACGCCATACTATGTAATATAGACAATGCAGCATCCCCAATCTGTAAACAGAAATACATTTAGCATAAGTGCTAATTCAGCAGAATAAAATTGCCAGGCATATTTGCATGTCTGGTCAACAGGCTGTAGATTCAATACCTGACTAGGAGTAAGAACAGGTACTCTAACAGAAAGTGCCCAGCGCAGTTCCCGGATGTCACGTAATCTTTTCCAGTCCGACATACCAGAAGCCCAACATTTGGTGGTCCAATCAATCGATTTATTTGACCATAGCCTTCTGATAGCATCCTTTTCTAGTGGGCCAACTTGTTTACCGTCTTTGTCAATATACATCCACTCTTTCAGAGGTTCCATAAATGCAGTTGCCGCGATCAGGTTAGACTGCAAAGGAATAGCTGTCCGCTCAGAAGCTTCATGAGCGACAGTTAGCATATCAACAGCCAAAACACATCCTCCAACCAAAACACATGCTTCAACATTTGAAAGGTCATTCATCAAGGCCTACAAAAACAGGAAGAAATTGACTCAAGGCAAATTTCTCATAAAAAAGTATGTCAGCTCCGCATAATCCTATTACTCCCTCCATCCTTTTAAGTTATGAACTAACCAACGTCAAACAAATAAGCAAAGAGGTAGTAGTATTTTATAGTAGTCTGAAGTCATGACCATGTTCCACAGCTATAATGCAGATGTTTGTGGATTTTGGAGTTCTGGTGTATCTAGTGTACCTTATCCTTATGCCATCTTACAGGCTGATAGAAAAGAAATCAGGAGAGGTTTTAAAGGTAGAGTAAAACCAACCTTTAACAGCAGTAGCAAGCGATGTCTTAATGCCCTATCATCTGTTCTGTCCAAGAGAACAGTAATATGAGCTGTGCCATCAAAAGGTCCAATAACTTTGTTGTGTTGTTCATAAACTATAGCCATTGCCCTTGAACAAAGTTCTCTCACAGAAGAACCTCCTCCCCCACCAAAACCATCTAATCTTCCCAGGTCACACCAATCATCAGATGAACCCAGTTCGTCAGGAACTGCACCATCCACAGTAAGACCAATGTCTGCGTCGCACAAGAAGCGATGATACAGAGCTCTAAAAAAGGCAACAGGATCACGCAGTGGGAAATCTTGTGCTCGGTAATTGCTTCCACTTTCAAGAAGTAGTCGCAGATAGTATTGGCCCACACAGACTTCTTTGGACAAGCTAGGGTAGCTAACTGAAAACTCAACATAATTCCATGAAATTCGTGGTAAGGTGTCACTATCACTGGCATCCTCAGTGACTGAACTTCCAGGGACAATGTCATCAGTTCGTTCTTTCTCAACATCAAGGCTATGAACTTCAGCTTGCAATGCTTCCCGTAATTCTTGTCTAGTGCGTTCATTCCATATCAAGTCTGCTCTATTGTGATCAAGGCTGAACGCTTTCCAAAATCCATACCAGTTGCACAGTAGTCTGCCAGATCCAACAGGCGTGTTTTCCACCACCACCTGCGCAGGGACTGAAAAATCTGAATGTGCGGAGTTAGCAAGGTCGCCATTGCCATTTGAGTCCACTAAATAAGAATGTGAATCCAGCTGCAGTACCCCAGTTTGATGATTATTTTCAGCGAAGGCCTCAGGTACAAAACTATGTGGAACTGCATAAGAAGGATCGCTACTTAAACCTGAAGAAGGGGTGTGTGCACTAGGGTACTGATTAGCATGCCTCTGATGGACATCTGCTCCATAGGGAGCCACATTGGTGTGCCCATAAATATCCGCATCATTGTTATTTGAGGGCATCCCTTGTTCGGGTACAGACATAATCTTGCCACCACGGGACCTCCTTTGCTGAAGTATTCGTTTCTGCCTTCTGCTTAATGGCACTTCGTCATACTGATTCTGAGAATCTTCATCCGATCGTGTATGAAGATAAGCAACAAGTCCAGGGGGAAGTATTCTTGACAGCAAATCCAGTGCAGGTTGATAAGAATCAGCCCAGAGAGCAACAAGCTGCCGACTGACATCACGTCGCTCACCAGCAGGGAAGAAAAAAGCATTGAGCAAATGCCTCAGAAGAGCACCATCCTTCAAGGCAGCATCGCGCATGGACTCTGCTGCTATTGCATCTTCTTCAGCAATTGTACGCATAATAACAGAAATAGTCTCCCTCACACTTTCAGCAGGGTGAGCAAATAATGCAAACAAACGACGGCGCAAACCAGCAACTTGACGTAGTAGCTCAACAAATGTAGCATGTTGCGTTGTTTCGCCATGAGGTTCACAAAGCATAGCTTCAAGGACTTCCACAATGGACAATGACAGTAATGGTGAAACTGATAGCGGCCTCAATCTGTTAACAAGGATCGGTACATAGACTGGTTGTGAGAACAGTACAGACTTCGCATGCATGTAAGTAGCATGTGATTCTCCCCTTGTATCCATTAACATGGATGTATCACCAGGACCACCACCAATTAGCATAGCCACAAGTCCAGCAGCCTCAGCTGCCACTCCCTCTGAACCATTTCTAAGCAAACCCATTATTCTCCCAACAGCCACAGGAAATGCCATCACGTGTGCTGACACACTCCTCGAAGTAAGGAGCCTCCGTAAGCATGCGACAAATCCCATTATTGTCGCTGCTGCTTTTGGTGATGGAGGTGGAAGAGGAGGAGCGTCAGCAGGAAGGTTCTGCGGTGTAGCTGGAAGAAGACTAATTAAAGCCATCAGGACCACTTCAGGTACTTCAATATTGATGGGCACCCCAGTATAGGGTATGCACGCATTAAACTCCCTTATTCTACGCCACAATCTGATTTTTGCTCCAGGAACAGTGTCCGATGAAACTACAGCCTCTTTAGCAACCGTAGCTAAATGTTTTATGTGCACAGCAGCAGCTTCCATGTCAATAGTGTGATGGGGTATGTGAATATGGGCTACTCCACAGGGTGGATCTATGCGATGACCAGGCATGGTCAACCTTGGTAGCACTGGGATGGCACACTGACTCTGTGAATAGATTAAAAAAAGAATGTGAAGTAGAGGTACCAATGTGAGCATGGCAATGGCAGCAAACGAATGCAAGATGAGCATGGCCTAATAGTAAGCAAGGTAAAGTTTTTTTAAAAAAAAATAACAAGTCATTATTGTTACAATCTTCAGAGCAGCTTTGTTCAAGTACAATGGGTCACTGTACAACCCCCTAGAAGAAACTGATAAACCGTTACGATTGTGTTTTACATATAGGAAATAGCAGAATTAAATAAGTGCTCATTACAATGGGGTCAAATATATATTTTGCAATACTATGTTCAGTAAATTTCTGGTGCTGATATATTAATTAGTCATTAGTGTCATGTACAATTGAAGAAATTATACTCTTCATACAACTTCTGAGGTGTAACTGAAGTTGTAGAATAGAAACCATGACTTAAATGCTGACCAGAATATGTTCCTTGATCTTTTTTTAAGTGCATTACCAAGCCCATGCTTAAAGTACAAAAGCGAACACTCATGTCATGCTTGCTCACCATAAATTTGAGCATTAAAATACACCACAGTGGACCTTTATCATTTTATCTTTGCAATTCCATGTTGAACTGAAGTGATGACTGACTAAGATGAGGAGTGATACCTGGTTTTGTAAAACATCAAGAACTGTTGCAAGTAAACTATCACGGGACGTACTTGCATATACCTGAGTGAGGAAACAGCCAAGAATTAGGAGCTATTCATGGTATTGTGCACAGAGACCATGCATGCATACTTACATGAATCGGGCAGCCGTCATTGAATTCAAATGCAAACATCTGCGGTTCTTCTGCAAATCGCACAAGGGCACTTACTGTTGACAGAGGCCGGACAATAATAGCCTGCAAAGACAAGATTCAGAGAAAAAAAAGTTAACATCCTAACATGCTAAAACTAAATGGGGCAAGGAAGCCATGTAACAAAAGACTTGCCTATGGCCCTCATCACTTAAACCTATAATTCCTAGTAAGTTGATTTGGCAAAGGATGTATAAAGATGAAGCATGTCCATATGCAAAAGAAATTTTACTAATAGTTTGTATGAAAACAGGTGAAAAGTAGCCAGCGTATACCTCATAATTCTCAGGACGTCTTTCGACAAGTGAAGTGTTTGTAAGAACAAGCTGTCGAGAAACGGAATCACCATGATCTCCAAGTCCGCCCCTTGGTCCTATACCCAAGCTCAAGCTCTCAATGCTAGCAGTGCCATGTGCAGCAGGACGCAATCTTGTTACTGACCATTCTCCATGCCGAGTTTCTGCAGCTCCAACGGCCTCATTTGCTGGGAAAGAAGTTACAACAGTTTTAGTTTCCGTTCCATTTGACACAATAGATAGATGCTGGAGCTCATACATGACATATACATGGACTTCATTGACAGTAAGGTGACATTTCATAGTGATTCAGTTCATATTGGTCTGGAACTATAACCCAAATTAAGGTGTTGTCTAGTTTCAAAATCATATGAATGGCAACACAACACTTGGTGTTAATATGCACCAACTCACCTATATAGGTGCAGAAAATGGAAGCACCCAAGTAAAGCTTATCACTGCAAGAGACAACAATGCATACCTCTCTTTGCTATAAAGTCAGTAGTTGTCATTGACTGTGAATTGTCCACCTGTAGTGATAATCCAACTGTCGAGTTGGCTGTTTTTGTCTGAAAGATAGCAAGCGTTAGGGTGTTACATCAATCTGTGTAATCTGCATATTGTGTAAAAATGAATGGAATAATTGAACAATAGGATGATAGAAGGGTGTACCAAATATGATATAATCACAGTGTTTGTACTGCCTGAAGCAGCCATAAATGCTTTTGACTTCCTTCCATAAAGAGGGCATAACACAAAACCGCCGCCTTCAGAAGTCCTCTTCCCATAGTTGTCCCCCAAGAGAATGATAGCAGGAGAATCCATATCTCTGAAGTCCAAGCACCAGCGCAGATCACCAGAATGTCCTTCAAGGAGCTCAATGCCCACTGAAGTAACCTTGAGTTTCTATAGAGTGAAGATAACAATCCGATATCAACAACCGGTGATTAAACAACAGTAGATTCATTTGAAACAGCATTGAGAGATTGCATTTTATTGGAGGTACACGGCTATCTCAGCTAGCTATGCATCTGATTTGAACAAAATGTTTTTCCATGGTGTCCACCGATAGATAGATTATAACAAACTGGGAAAGGAAGATTGTTGTAGACACACTGCACTGCAGGTAACCAAGTTTAGTACTTTGGTGTTATGATAGTTGTAACCTAAGGATATAGCATAAGCAGCCACTTGGGGCATAAGCTTTGGCTTAACTAGTCAGTAGAGAGCTATGAAATCATTTTGTTTGCAATTCCACCTTGTTTGGCATAACTAGTCACATGATGTAGCCTATAATTATCATACGAGATAATGCAGCACTGCTGTGGATCCGAAAACTAGAGAGGATTGGGGTCTCGGAAGAGCATGCTTACGAAGGGCGCCCACTCGTGGGTACGGCGGCGGAGGTGGAGGACGGGGAACTCGACGACGGGGTGGACGGGGCGCAGGCGGTGGAGCTCGGTGAGGATCCCAGCACGGAGCGGGGAGGAGAAGCGGAGGGCCTTGAACTTGCCGCGGGGATCAGTGCGGAGGCTGAGGGTGAACTCGGTGGCGTTGCCCTCGGGCGCGGCGCGGTCGAAGCCGAAGGAGGCGTCGTAGGAGTTGGTGACGGCGAGGGTTGCCGGGTCGAGGGTGACGAGGCCGGAGGTAGCGATGCAGAGGATCCGCTTGTACCTTCCCCTCCACGAGTGCTTCACGACGAAGTACCTGGCCAGGTACTCGGGCTCCTCGGCGGCGGCGGCGGAGGATGAGGAGGCGCGGGGCGAGGAGGGGTCGGGCACAGCCGCCGACGGTGGGGCGGAGGCGGCGTGGCGGCTGGCGAAGTCCATGGCGGTGGCGAAGTCTATGCGGCGGTGAGCATTAGGGTTTCGCCAGGGGAAGGGGAGGAAGGAGAGGAAGGGGTGCGGCTGCGCCGGGGAGTGGCGGGACTGATTCGCCCCCAGCGCGGCCGATCTGAGCGACGAGATCCCCTGCCCGATCCTGCCTGCCTTCCTTCCTGCCGCTGGCGGCGATCGATCGCCGGAGGTCTGATGCTCCGCTCTCCGGCGCCGGCGGCGGCGGCGTAGATAATTTGGCTGGGCTGATTGATTTTTGATTGCTATTCCTCTTCTTCTTCTTCGTGCGATCTCGTCTCGTCTCGTCTCGTCTCGGTTAGAAGAAATCCTCTTTTTTTTTAATTTAACAATTATGCGCTGGCTAATGTGATACTACTACTGCTTCGTGTTGGTGTGTGGTGTCGTGTCGTGTCTAGACAGGAAGGAGAGTCCGCTTGCTGGCTTCGTCTCTTTGTGTAGGAGAGACAAAAACTCGTTCTCATGGGTTAATTATCCGTAACATTAGGTTCATATCATTAATATTTGCATATTTGTAACAATGTTATTGTTATTTGTTTATAATTTTATTAGTGGCCTCTATACATATATTTTGTATGCATTGTACACAATTACCCTCATCTTGTACATATCCTTCCTCGCCCGCCACTTTGCTCCTCCATCCGGCCACCGCATCCGTCGCCGACAATAGGAAGGTCACCCGCGAGGCAGCAGGGCTTCTCGACCATGCACTCGATTCTCCCATCGCCGACCACCGAAGAGAGAGGCCAATAGCTGGCAGGGAGGAGAAGGACGATGACAACCATGGCGTTGGCTATTGGAGGACCGCCGTCAATCCACAATGACCTCCGTCGTCGCCCCATACCACTATTTGTGTGCACGGTCCAGCCAATACACGCTCGCCCACAAGAGGAAAGAAAGAGGAGAGCCGCCGCCAATCGTCATCGCTCTCCACTACCAAGCTCGACTTTGCTCCACAGCGATGCTGCCTCGATCTACGACCATCCCGATGAGCAGATCGAGCGGCAGCAAGGGCCAGTTGAGAGACACAGTCGACGAGCTCGCCAGATCTAGGAGAGGGGAGTGGAGGAGAGGTCATCGCCATCGAGTTCGTTAAGCGATCGTTGCCGCCGCCCCATCGCTACTTGTTGCCGTGGAAGAGGGGAAGGGGGAGAAAGGGGAAGAAAGAGAAAGGGCAATTTAGTCAAAAGAAAATTCTCAATGCATCCTAGGGGTAAGTTGTGGCATAAGTTGGACATCTATAAATCCATTATGGCACGATTTGAATACCAGTGGCATATTTGAAACATGCATATTTTGTGATGGTATGATTATGATCTAATTAACCCTATTCTCATCCTCATTTTATCAACCAAGTACATATAAACACATATTCTTAGATACATAAATGTTTTAGATAGAGTATTTTAAAGCACGGCATAACACAAGCTCAACACCTATCCTATATATGTAGATTTTAAAGCAACATTAGATGCATTGCTCAATTCGAACACAAATTCCAATCAATTTATTTCTAGCAAATTGACTTATCTTCTCAGTATTCAGATGATGTTTCTCATTTGATTTTTATTTCACTACTACTTCAATATTGTGTTGCTGACGTATGTTTGAAGACGGTAGAGTGATAACTGGATCTGCCTTCATTTAGATAATTTTAGATGCACACCTATATACAAATTTAAGATACGTAATGTCCTGGTGCCGTCTTTTTTTTTTAAAAAAAATGTGTATGTCCCTGGTACATACTCCCGTCATCATTAAATATTTAACGCCGTTAATTTTTTTATATATATTTAGCCGCTTGTCTTATTCAAATCCAAACAAGCACGGCGGGACACTTCAGATCTGGAAGCGGCATTTGACATCCAAACGAACAGGATTCAGAGGGGTTTTGCAGTATATGCATGTTCGTTTATCATGAAGATGCTAGGGAATGCAAGTTTCTGCAGGCAATTAAGACCAGGCCGGCCCCAACAGATGAAATGAAATTTGGCACTTGATAGGATTAAACAACAATATTATTGGTCATCTGAACTCCTCATGAAGAAGAAAAACACACTAATAACTCCTCGTGAAGAAGAAAAACACACTAATAACTAATGTATTGACCTCAACAGTTATTCCTCCATCTTATTTATATTTACAGTAGTGTGAAAGAACACTGATCTCGATCGACCGTAGCCGGCCGGCGGCCAGCACTAGCTAATTCGATCTTGGTAAATCCTCATCCTGATGAAGAACGCGTTCCGATTATTGCGTCAGACGAATGAAGCAAAAAGATGGAACCTTTGATATTGATCGTTCCGATTATTGCGCGAATATTGACCGATCTCGATCTATCCTAACTCACGGGCTCACGGCACGCATGGATAATTTTTTTTATTGATCCAGAAAGTCTATATCCGTGGAGAACATCGTGCCGTCGGCCATGTTCGCCGTCGACGACATGACCGGAGCAAACGGGCCGCCGCCGTACATTCCCCTGGACGCGCACAGCTCAGCCGGCGACGGCGGCGGCGCGACGAACAGTGGCATCTCCGGCGTCGGCATGAATCGTGTTCCCAGCTGCTGAGTCGTCGTCGACGTCGGCGCCGGCATCATCATCTGCTGATGATGCTGATCAATATAGGATGGTGGCGGCGGCGCTGCCACGTGTGGCAGATGAGTAGAGCAGTCTGTCGTCGAGGTCGAGGAGGAGGAGGAGGATGACGACGAAGACGAAGACGTCTCGTGCGACGAGCTGTCGAGGCCGGTGAGCTTCTGCACGATGGACATGAAATCCCTTGGGTTGGTGCGGATCACCTTGGGGGAATGCGTGTAGATGATCACAGGCGGCTGCGTCTGCTTCTGCTGTCGCGGCGGCGGCGGGCGGTGTGCGGCGGCGGAGGCTGCGTTGTTTGCCGTCGTCGTCGAGGAGGAGGCCGAACCCGGCGGCGGCGGCTGCTGCTTGTGGATGAGGTGTGAGCCCTTGTGGACTTTGAAGGACGGCGCCGCCGTGGCCGTGGTTTGGTGGCGCGCGGCGGCGGGAAGGCGTGTCGAGGTTGGGCCGGGGCTCATAGTTGGCGGTGAAGTGTGGATGGATGGAGTCGCGCGCGGAGGGGTAGCTATAAACGGAGGGAGTCAAGGGGTGCGTGTGTGTGTGGTGAGGAGCCATGAGCGGCGTGCGTGTAGCTCGCAAGGATTGGACAGCACTGTTTGCTCCTTCCATCTGTTAGTTGTGGCAGCAGTTATTTTCGTCTCATCGGTTTTTGCTATACCATATGACTGACACGTCAATTTTGGGGATTTACTTCTGAAGATATTTTTTATGTTGACAACTGCCTGTGATGAGAACATTTGTTGTTCTAAACACTCTTCTGTGTATTTGTGCTCTTCGTGTAGGGTTGAAAGCGGTATTGCAAATTCCTAATTGCCTATCAATCGTTTCCGAAAATTACCTAGCGGAGAATAGAAATGTTTTTACATAAACGATAAACAGAAATGGTAAATAATACGGAAATGGAATCGAAAATGGTTTTGCTAATTACCGACCGTTTTGTCGGCAAACGGTATTATCCCTATAATTATCATTTATGAATAAAAAAAACCATTTTTCGTAAGCCCAACCCCAAAACAAAACTTCTCAGCTATGATTCCTTCCACATGGTGACGACTCTATAAACAACATGGATGCGACATATTATTTATATGCTGCCCTATGTTACAGACTTTTCTATTTGTGTATCTTGTTTGTGTTATCGTAGTCTATTGACATACCGCTTAAATATAGTGAATTCTCAAATTTATAATCAGTTTAATATGTATATAGTTTATTTTCGAAATGAATTAACGCTTTAGAGTCTTCCGACCATTACCGACATGTACTCTGCTGAATAATTTCATTTTTGATATTCCCGTATTTTTAATACAGTTTTCATTCCTGGCTTACCGTTTCCGATTTCGTTCCCAATAAACAATATAGATGTGATAATGGTTTGCCTGTTTTTCAATCATTTTTATCCCAATCTTCATATCCACGTGCCGCTTATGCCTGTTTGTCTTTGTGGATACAATATATCACATCATGGCCAGGATGGAAAAGTTCCTGAGACCTCTGGTGGTGCTAAAGACCACCTGTTGAGCCAAAATGGATTATCCGAAGAAGGTATTCGGTATCTGTTTATATTCTTACACTCTATACACTATACACTCTCTGTAGTTTGAATGTTTGATATATGTATCTGTAGTTTGATATATATTTATGCTCTTATAGATGAGAAATCTGTAGGTGTAGGATATCTCTTTTTATCTTTCTTATAGGTAACACACGATACAATCATAGGAAGTCAGGGGTGCATCTACTATATAGTCAAGGGTATTTAGATGAATACCTAAGAATTTTGTCAAGTTCTAAAACATAAAATGGAGTTGTCGAGGTATATTGAGTAAATGGAATTGTAATGTATACCCACGGTGTTTTGAATTCTTAATATGACTGCTAATTATCTTCATTCAATATGTATGATGTCAAACCATTGTTTTATGTTTCTAGGATTTTTATGAACAATTATTTCATGAATGTGCCTCTCCTATTATGAGGGAGATTGGAAATTATGTACCTAAAGACCAAAGGTTGTACGATTTATAGAAACATATTCTCATAACTTGAATTTTGTATAGTCTATAAAGCAAGTGACCATGTTCTTCTTGGTCATTCATATTTACTCATTTTCAAAATATCAAGAATAAAAAATATCCTTACTAGGTGTATAACCGAGGGCAAAAGAAAATTTTCCCGCCAGCCTCTGTATATGTAGAGGGTGAAACCCAAGGGCCCTTCTCTCTTGCATTCAATAAAAGCAATCTTTTTTATTCTGCTGAGTGCGTTCCCTATAAACACATCCATTATTTTTAAGGGTGTGACTAAAAATATGTCGCTATATTTTTAAGAAAAAATCTTTCAAATGTAACTATAGTGTATCTATAATGTAATTACGTTATATCTATATATAATTACATTGTAACTTTTATATAATTTATATGTAATGTTAGATGGATTAATAAACATTTTAAAAACACAAATAACTTTTATATGTGCATGTTTATAAGTTACATGGAAGCTATATATAAATTACTTCTATAGAAAAAAAATAAAGAAAAAATGGATGGAAAACGTGCGACAATGACATGATTTTAATTCTATATAAAAAGTGCAGTGGCACTTAAACGGGTTCATGAATTTTATTGGTATTTCTCTAACTGTGACAAGTTACAATGGCATGGATCTAATTAACCGTAGATCTATTGAGTGGCGTAGTTGTGAACGAAGAGTGAAAACACACAAAAGTATGGTTAGATTTTAGATTCAGGTTCCAACAGAAAGTGTAGTGGTGTTGGCGTAGGTTTATGCTTCAGTACTAAAACATCATCCGATCGAGCTGCATATCGCGGTAAACCAGGACTTAGGCTCCATCTTTTACAGATAACACTGATTTGTACACGTTGAGGAATTTAATTTGAAGTGAAGCGTTTCAGTTCAATTCAATTCGATTCCTTAATTAACGCAAAAGTGAAAATGAATTAACTGAGAATCGATCAGCGCCTCCGAACCGCAAAAGAGTCGGATTATATTCCGAATCGGATCCGCGTCGTATGCACTAGCTAGCTGCCTCATCTCTCTCTATATATTGATTGCCTCTGGCAAAGAAGGCATTACCGGGCCGCTTTCTTCGCCGAGGCCGACAACAAGAAGGCAGAAGAAGCAACGCCGGCGGCGCACAAGCGGCCATCGCCGGAGACAGAGGATCGATAAATGACAAAGGCGCCGCACCTTTCTCGCCGGAGACACTGCCATAGCCCATAGCTGATAGCTTCTTTGTATCTTTTTTACGTCTATTTATGTACTCATCAGTAACTAAACTTGTGGAGTAATTAGCTAGAGCTTAGCTAAGCATGCTCTGTTTTTTTTTTGGCTCCTGTGGATCGATCAATGTCGAAGTACTGCCTAGTTAGTCCATCACCAGTATGATTGGGGTCTCTACGTACAAACCATGTGTTTCTAATTTTACCACCACCGTGTTTCTACCTAATTTCGCCACCAAGAGCCTAACCATTTCTATTGGAAACAATCCTATAAATTACTCTTATGCTGTTATGCAGGAACCTTTATAATAAAGAAACAAAATTGTAAAAGTCTGCATCACTGCTTGACGTGCAAAATTCAGAGAAGTATCAATAAACTTTCAGGCAGACACAAGATGGGCCACACGGAGAAAGGCCTTAGAAAGCGAGGGACGAGTCCAAACGTAACGGCCACAACTAACAAACTCCCCCGCCGCCTCTCTCTTCTTCTTCCTTCCTCCTCCTATATATACTCCCCATTCCCGATTCCCCGGAGACAGAAGCAGCAGATTACTTGTGTGAGAGCAGAGCAGATAGAGAGAGAGCATGGAGAGCGGGGAGGTGGAGGTGGGGTTGAGACGGAGAGAGCGGCATCATCGCAGGAGCAGAGGCGGCCGTTTCAGAGCGGAGATCATGGAGATAGACCCCCCAGGTCTCATCGCCATTCCCAGGTTCGCCTTCTTCTTCCTCCTCCTCTCCTTGTTCGTCTCTTGCTGCCTTCTTCTCGATCGATTGATTCGATTCAACTCCCGGTTCTATCTCTCCATTGATTCGATCTTCCTGTCTCTCGTTTTCTTGAATTGCTGTTCCGTTCTTGGCAACTTCTGATTGGTTTTCGATCGATGGGATGGTGCAGGGGGGCGGATTCAGGGTTCGCCGCCGCCGTGCGAGAGCCGCTGGTGAAGCTGCAGCGGCCCAAGTTCGAGTTCGAGGGGTGGGATTGGGATTACATCTCCTGGCCTCATGATCGTCTCGACGGTAACCGCCATTCTTTCCTTTCTCTCTCTCTCTCTCTCTCTGCTTTCTAGATGATCCGATGAATCTGGCCGGAAATGTTGCCTAGGACAACTGCCCCCTCCCCTTGCTCTGAGAACGACACGCAGATTTTGCCCCTGCAGATCTTAATTCACTTCTTCATGGAAACGAACCGTGTGCGTGTAGAAAGCAGTTGATCCGTTTGTTCATCGTCAGGGATTCTGATCATGTCCAGATTCATTCCACGAGTGGTTAAGGTCAATGAATCTGGATGGAAATGTTAACTAGGTTCATTTCTTTCTTTTCGTTTCAGAACTTGCAATGGATGCCGCATCTGTTAACTCTCGTGGGAACCATGTAGGAAAAATATAATCTTGTTAAGTAATTTCGTTGCTGCTGTAACAACATGATTTCTGACAGAAACTGAATTTCTTGTTTATATTTTTGCATAATGGATGTACACACCCAAGAATTTCTTGTTTATGTTTGCCTGAAATTGATTTGATGCACTGTAACGGAACAGAAAAGTTTTAAGCTCATCCCTCCTTACTTTCTTGACGAAAAAACAATACATGTCAGTTTATATAAACCAAATAAATATCTGCAGTTCTGCACACTAATTTTTGATCGAATCCACTTTGACCAAGGGCCTCATCAGTTGGCCATTTTGGCCAATTTGCTGAAATTGCTTATTCATTAACAAAGAGTTATTTACTTGTGAAATTTTTACATATGTATTGTTTATGATATAAAAGAAACATCTAGAAAAAATCATGATGAAAAAAATCCTAAAATTAATGTCAAAATTGACTTTGAAAATTCAAAATTTAGCATTGGATTATAATCCAAATGCCAACCGATCAAGCCCCAAGAAGACTTGGAAGGTTCATCTAGTTTTAGCCTTTTAGGAATTGCTGTTTCAACAGTCTGTGACAAAAACTACTAGACCATGTTCAACCGTACCTATTCGTTAATCAACGCTATGCATGTCACTAACTTCAGAATTGCCAACAATAAATTGATATTTTTTCTGCTTACAAAATGCAAATGCAAGTTCACTGATTCAGAGAGTAATTTTTTAAGTTACTACTCCTATCTGATTCTCTTTGGTTACAAGAAAGTTTCATACACTCGGTAATTTGATCCCATCATCACAATTCACAAGTTCTTGATGATCAGTTTTAACAAACTTGTCTGACAAAAACTCAAGTTTTCCCTGATATATATAAGAAGCTGAAATTGTGTATCTATGGCCATTCATCCAGCCAATCTGGAGATGAGGGACAGTGATCCAGAGGCGACATTTGAGGCGGACCGGAAGGCGAGCGAGGACTTCCTGCACCGGAGCACGCTGCAGCTGGACAAGTGCAAGACGGATCAGCGAAAGCCGGAGCAGCAGGACATGGAGCTGGAGGACGAGGACAAGTTCGTGTCGTCCCTGCTCAATGTCGACTATGAGATCACCGGATGCAGCAGCAGCGAGCCATGGAGCACGGCATGGCAACGCAACGTCCCCCGCCATGAGCACCGCATACTGATCGCCCTGTAGGGTAGAAGGAACAGTACACAGCTATCCTGAGGTTTTTCTTCAGTTCAGAACTGTTGTGAGTAGCAGTTTTTTCGGTTCAGAACTGCTCGGGAGCACACTTACTGCAGCCTAGTGTAGTGTACAGAACACTTATACATACATCTTGTGACTATAGGATGAGTTGATAGTTTCACACTAGCTATAGTACATAACCATTTCATTGCATTGCCGATTCTTTTATGTTCAGTAACTGCTCGGGAACACTTGCTGTACAGATACATTTCATACATCTTCTGAATGTAGTATGGGTCGATAGTTTCATACTATATCTTTTCTGAAAATATTCTCTTTTTACCCATGAACACTTGCTGTTCTGAAGATGTTCTCTTACATTTGACTATGTGCATCCATGTTCGGTAACTTGGGTGTAGAGGCTGGGTTTTAATCCATTATTCTAAAAAAAGGATACTGTGCATTACATTACACAGTGCTTCTGAATATAGTATGACTGTTTGAGTCAAGGTCTTTATACTAGCAGCATATTAGCATTCCCTTTTCTTTCTCATGAATACGCATAATATTTGTGTATTTCTGTATTAATATAATCTTTGCCGTCCATTGCATAGCTGTTAACAAGATACGAGTCAAGAGTTTTATACTCGTGCAGAACAGAAAATCACATTCCATACTATGATCCGAGGAATCCGGTTACTGTAGCCCGTCCAAAGTTTTGTCGTTTTCTTCTGTTTTCTTCAGCTGTATACTCCAGTTGTAAAAAAGGGGAACACCCTCCATCTTAATACAAAGATACGCAACTCAAAAAATATTACTGTCACTTAGAAATTCTTAATCGCTTGCCCTTGGGCCCCTAACGTTGCTAATCCCTTTATGCAATACCTGTTAGACTGTCACTTGACAAGGCGAAATGTAAGCTTTTCACTTTCAGACAGGCAGAGCTCTGAACTTACGTTCGGCAAAACAAAAAGAACCCTGAACTTGGGCACTTCATCATGTCATAACGAAACAATTAGTACAAATCAATTAGCAATACCCCAGAAACAAAAAAAATAAAAGGGCATGAACCATCAGGAGCTAGAGACCTCCTTATATTTGCTGGGCAGCCTGTACGCTGACACTAGAGCCAATGCTTGGAGCAGGGCAAAGAGCAGAGAAATGGGGATGTCATGGCAAGGGCAGAGGAGCTGATGCATCATGGTCCGTCCATGCATGTCAATTGTCAGCTCAGTGTCTCTCCCCCCCTGTGCCAGCTACAGATCCTCTATTCACTGAAGAGCTACAAGTCACCGTCAGGCATGTATGGCACAGGCAGATCACTGAAGAGCCACAAGTCACCGTCAGGCATGTATGGCACAGGCAGATCGATGGACTGAAGAGAGCTTAGTTCATGTCATATCAGATGTTTGGACCTCAATTAAGAGTATTAAATATAGACTGATAATAAAACTAATTATATAAATAAAGGCTAATTCGCGAGATGATTTTTTAAGCCTAATTAATCTACGATTAGCAAATGTTTACTGTAACATCGCATTCACTAATTATGGAATAATTAGGCTCAATAGATTCGTCTCGCGAAATAGTCCAAATATGGGGTGAGTTTTATTAATAGTCTACATTTAATACTTCTAATTAGTATCCAAACATCCGATATGACAGGGACTTAAAAAAAACCCGTGGATCCAAATAGGGTCTTATTACCTTCCCCATTAGTTAGCGTAGTAATAAAATCTTGTTAAGGGCTAGTTGTTAGGACTAAATAGAGGCTTGCCTTGCTTCTGGTAACACCATCAGTTGATGAGTTGAGTTGCTGTCTCTCTCAACAGCACACACAAGCGTTAGCAAATGCTGCATGGTCCATCATTTATCATCACCAGAGGATGCATATATGCATGGGGCTACACTACACCTCCTCCTTTTCTGTTGTCACTGTCAGAAACCCCCAAAACGCAGCTAGATAGACATAGGGATCCCTGATCCAGCTTAGGCAAAGCATAAATGACACACCCAAACACACATGTACATATGCATCACATAGAGGAAGGCTATGCAAGTGAACAGCATTTTCAGCAGCACAGCACAACACAGGACAAATCCAGTTATCTACTCGTAGGTAGGGGTAGAAGAAAGATCGTAGTACTATCAGTAGTTTAGATACTCCTATACTAGACAGGGAGATCCTCCATCCAGCCATAGTTGTCCAGTATACAAGCAAGCAAGGAAGGAGGAAGAAGAGGCCGGTCCCTCTGTTTGTATTTATGAGAGAGGGCATCTCCTCACCTACCCAACAGACACACCATCTCCATGTATAGTACAGGGGAATAAATAAGCAGCAGCAGATGCTCGCATTGCATTCCATTGCCTCGCAGTCGCAGCTCAAAATTTGGTCCTCCACACTCCACAGTGGTAGCTTGTCAGAATATTTCAAGCAACGCAAAGGGAGGAGGAATAGGGATCCAATGCAACATTGCAATGCAACAGCAGAAAGGCAGGGCATTCATGGCTGGGCACATATAGGTTGGCACAAAAAACACAAGCCACCATGGACACATTTACTCCCATTCAACCACCACCGCAGCACACAGCATAGGCAGCATAGCAGAGCAAGTCAATGCATGACCAGCAGCATCACCAGCAAGCAATAGTAGTATAGTAAAAGAAGAGGTAAAGAAAACAACATAGTTGTAAGATAGGGCAAAGGGTTACAGATAAAAGAGTGCAGAGAGGTAACAAGTCAATTCCCGAACCAAGACCCTTCTCTACTGTGACTGTGAAGAAGGGTCACAACTGGTTCGCTCTTGACTCCTCCTCTCCTCCTTTCTCTTCTCTTCTCTCCTAATAACAATCTGATCAAGTCTTCTTCAACCTTACACAAGTCTAAGGTGGTACCACAAATCACACACTCAAGCTACTAAATATAAGTCTTCTTCCATCTTATTATTACAAAAATCAAACGAGGAGCTAACCTTCCTTCTTCACAGTTTGAGCAAGGGGAGGGAGAGCAGGGGTGGCTGGCAAGAACTGAACTTCATGACCAAAATGCCTCCATAGCTGATGTCAGCAATCCATGATTTTCAGCTGGTTGGTGCAAGTGAGAGCTTGACAAGACCCTTTCTTTCTTTCTAGTACTAGTTGCAGCAAATAGTAGTGGCATTCAGTAGCTTCCCAAAATGATCAAAATGCCCCCATTGCTTCCTTGTTGTTGGGGGTATTTTCGTCATTTTGAGAGGCACATCACATTGGCGGGAAGAGAAGGAGATTTGAGTTGTTAGTGCTGGCTTCTTGTCAAACCCTCCCTTGCACCTGATCATCCAGCTGAGAGCTAACAGAAAACAAACTGCGATGGATGTTAGCAAAATAATAATTGGGAGGCTGTCATTTTGGCCGATCTTGCATGCATGTGCTCGATCCGATCCCCTCTTCCCTCCCTCCTTGCTACTTACTGGTGGTCGGACCCTGCAGACGCCGGCTCAGCAGCAGCTGAACCTGAACCTTTAAGTGCAACTGTGATCTGGTGAATGGCGTTGCAGACATGGCTGTTGATCGCAGTGACACTTGAGAGGTTGAGCTTGGCTGAAGGTACGGCGCTGGCTAGCACCTGCATTCCCACGGTCACTAGGCATCCATTGATGGCAGGCTCATCTGTGTTGCTGCTGTTTCTTGGAGGAGGAGGGGTACTGGATTCGCCATTGCCAGTGGTGGTGGTGCTTGAGCTGATGGTGGGTGCAGCAGGTGGTGATGGGTTTGTGGCTGGGAAGATGGCAAATCCCAGGGGGAGGAGAGGGATGTAGGAAGGATCCTCGCCGCTCATCGTCACCTGGATGGCGTCGACATCGACGGTTGCGAACACCACCAGGCTTCCACCATCAGGGTGTATGCTGCTTTCCTGCAGCAGGAGCTCCACATTCTGTGACGAGTTGCTTGCAGCCTGCAGTGTTAATTTTCAGTTGGAAAATGGTCAGCTCTTCTTATATATCTAGTTTCATTCAGTT
>CM002477.1:15309140-15378646 GCA_000325765.3 Leersia perrieri
GCAAGAGAATAGTAAACAACCATCTTGATGCCGCATTATGAAACGTGCTAGACATATGCATGGTCCATACAGATTGCAAGAATTATAAGTTGTATGTGTAGTACATAGAAAAGGATAATACATAAAGAGAAGGGCAATTGGGCAATTTTCCGTAAACATTCAGACATAATCTGTGCATGTATTGACAGTGAAATTGCAGTGATGCATGCATGTGAATAGCCCCACCATACAACACTAAAATGACATTTAATATGGCATATTGGGTCATGTACAGTTCAAGTAGCTGGTGTTAATTTTCTTGTCCTTGGCATTGGTAGCAAACAGTAAGTGCTTGAAACTATTGAATTGAACAACAGTTCTTCACCAGAGAGTGCAGTTACAGCAGTAACTCAGTAGCATTGAGATATTACAATAATTACCCTCTCTATCTCTTTTTTTTTAAAAAAAATTCTGCTGTATAAGGAATAAACACACAATGTGTGCATATTGGCTCACATGCTCATCATTAATAATCCATAAGAGCTACTCCCACAATGTGTGCATATTGGAGTAGTAGGTAACAAAAGTACTCTACCGCATAATATACCGATCACAACCATTAAAGAGCTAGCTAAGTCATTGTGATTGTGCTCTTTGATCAAAGCTATAATGCACTATTAAGCACTTCAATTATTGTTATTATGCTCTTGAATCAGGAACGTAACTACAGGACTCTGTGATAATTAAGCAAGTAGCATCATTCAGAAAGGGGTAAAAGGACACTCACGTTAATGCGAAGAAGAGAGATACAATTCCTGGGGTGTGATCCATTTGCAATATGTGCCACCTCATGAAGTGAGCCACCGTTTGACAAAATCTCAAGCTGCAAATAAAGGCAAACATCCATTAATAATGGAGCTCGTAAGTCAAATAAGTTGTAAGTTATAGGAGGAAAATACTAAAATTAATTAAGAAAAACAACAATATATTCAGGTCGGTATAAAATGGTACCTGACAGCGCTGTTGTTCATCAGCAAGAAGCTCAAACACCTGCTGATGGCTAAAAGGAAGCCAGCTTGTGGAGACAGCAGTGAGGATGACACCACTGGGCTGCCCTGGCTCAGTGTTCTTCCGAGTTGCAACCCTGATAGTATCCTCTGTTGAATCCGAGAGCGCCGTCCAAGATTGGCTTCCAGAAGCACTGATGTTAGCACAGAAAGTCGTGATCATCCTCTGCGACAGCTTCATCATGTTTGTTCTTGCCTCAGGGGTGCGGATCACTGTGGATAATCAGAAACAAAGAAAAAAATTAAAATTTTGGTCAGAAATTCAGTTTGGAGTTTGCTGATTGCAAGCATTCAGAATAAAACAGTTTGCAGGTGGAGAGCAGCTTGTGTAATCAGCTCAAGCTGAATACTAACATATTGTTGAAATTGCAAGAAAATGTTGAGACAGCAAAATTGTTGAAACATCTAAAGGCAAAGGATCAAAAGCTGAATAGCATGGTGCTTGCATTGCGTTTCTGACGAATTATGAACAAATTCAGAAGGATATGATGGATTGAGAAATATATACCTCCTAGGTCAGCGATGTTGCGGGCGAGCTCGCTGGCGAGGCGCTCGCACTGACGCTGGAGGAGTGACACCCAGCGCGTGGCACCGAACGCGGCGCCGCCGGCGACGTAGTCCCTGAACACCGGCTGCAGCGGCTTCTCCTCACCCACAATCTCCATGTGCTCCACCCACACCACCCTCGAGTATCCATTCGGCATGTCCTGGATCATGCACCCCGACGGCCGCCGCCGGCATCTCACAACCGAGGCCTGAAGAATCCCCTCCTCGAAACCTTCCGCCGGGAAATCGACGATCGCCCAGCTTCCCTCGTCGGCGTTGTGGATGCAGTAACGGAAGAACACCACCTCCCTCGCCGGCACAAGCGGCGACAGGAACTGCACCTCTGCTTGCATCTGCCAAAATCCATCCATGGATCATCGATCAGCAAAAGATTTAATCAATTAGTAGTAAGCAGTGATCGGTTAATTACCAAGAGTAGTGTTCCATTGCCGAGGTGACCGGAGGCAGCTCCGTGGTTTATGATCTGGATTGTTCTTGCCTTGCTAACAATCGACGGGAACAGCTCCATCCATTTGTTCTGCAATATGTAAATGTGTGTAATTGATCGATCATATAGATGCAAAATTTGTATGGAAATGGTACTAGCTAATAGTATTAATTAGTACTGACGGTGTCAAGGAAGGCGTCGACGAGGTTGATGCTGTTCATGATGACGACGGCGTTGTCCCTCGTCCCCTCCGTCCTCGCCACGCCGCCGGCGTTGTGCTTGAACATCCGCGCGTGCTCCTCCACCGACATCACCTCCGACGAGTGGTGGCGCCGCAGCTGCCAGAGCGGCTCGCCGGCGCGGCACATGGTGGCAACCTGGTCGGCGGCCGTGGCGGCGAGGTCGAGCACCAGCTGCCTGTCCTGCTCCTGCACGGGGGGCGGCGCCGCATCCATGATGTAGCCGTCCACCATCTGGTGTTGGTGGTGGTGGTGCGGCATTACGAGGTGTTCGCCTATGACCGGAGGCTGTTCGGCGAAATGCCGCGAGTAGACGTTCATGTCGAGGTCGAGCGGAGGCATGAGCACGGGTGGTGGCGGCGGCGCCGAGATGCAGCTGAGGGCTGACGTGGACAGAACAGGCTGGCGACCTCCGCCGCCGCCGCCGTAGCGGGTGGCGATGCAGGCCAGGCGGTCGAGCTGCAGGAAGCACAGATCAATCCAATCGATTGTGAATTCAATTGAAGAGGTAGGTGTTGGTGTGGATTGGTAGGTAGGGTTTTAGGAGGGGAAAAGAAAAGAGAAGAGAGGTAGTAGTGTACCTCGTCTTTGAGGCGGGCGTTCTCGATGCGGAGCTGCTGCTCCTCGAAGGACATCTCGCCGAGGACGGCGGCGTGGCCGCAGTTGGGGCAGACGACGTTGCGGATGGCGGCCTGAAGACGGAAGTTGTCGCTCTTGAGGTTCTCGTTCTCCGCCCTCAATATCACGTTGTCCGCCCTGTCCTGCTGCGCCTGCAGGCCAACAAAGCCAAGACGATGATGGTGACATTACTTACGCCATTAGAGACAAAGCCAAGAAAATTAATTAATTACCTTCATCTGGGTGCGTCGGTTCTGGAACCAGAACTTGACCTGGCGAGGTTTGAGACCCAGCTCCTGGCTCAGCTTCAGCCGCTGCTTGTCGTCCGGATGCGGACACTCCTTGAACAGCCTGCATGCATACATATATCATATCTTATCACCATGGTTTAATGGAGAAACGAAACGAAACGGCAGGCATTGATGAAGAAGAAGATAAGGATGGAGAGGGGAAGAAAAAGATTGTAAGGAACGTAACGTACGCCTCCATCTGCTGGATCTGGTGCGCCGTGTGGCGGTGGTAACGCTTCTTCTTGCCGCCGTTGGCCGTCGTCGCCGCGTTCTGGTGCTGGTCGTTGTTGGGTTGGGGCTTGTGGTCGTCAATGTCGTTGACGTCGGCGAAGCTGAGGAGGCCGTCCAGGTGGGCGCTGCCGGAGCCGCCGCTGAGCTCCATGTCCATCTCCAGCTCCTCGTCCTTGAGCCCGCTCATCACGCCTTCCTCCTTCTGCACCCCAACAAGATATGTGTTGTTGTTACATGCACGTTGCGAATCGAAGCAAACATAAAAAGAAGAAGAGAAGATTAGAGACACTTACGGGTATCAAGGTGGGGTTGGAGAAGTGGTGGAAGGAGGGCATGAATCCGGCGAGGGCGGGGTTGGGGATGAAGAGCGCGTCGGCGGCGGAGGAGGAGGCGCCGGCCATGGACGACAGCACCTGGCAGTCACCGAACATCCTCCGCATATATATGTCTGCTTCTTCTTCACTTCCTTCCTTCCTTGTCCGGCCGGCCTGCCTATCTTAGCAGTAGAAAATCAAAGAGGAAGGAGATGAAGCAAGATGATAAAGAGGAGGAGCATGGCACGGAGCACTACTCCTCCATCATATCCCGACTTCTCAAGAAGAAGAAGAAGAAGGAGGAGGAGGAGGAAGAAAGCGAGAGGAGAGTCGGGGTGGGAGAAAGGGGAACGACGGACGGAGAAGAGGAGATGGTGAGAGTGAGAAAGGAGACAGGAGGAGTAAATAGCCGGAGTAAATACCCTGTCGGTTGTTCCGTGGCTTGATCTCTCCTCTCCGGCCGCCCTCCCCTCTTCTCTTCTTGCCGGGATCGATCCAGTAATGGTGCCCTGCACTTGAGATAGATGATCGATCTCGATGGAAGAAGACGACGATCTCCTCCTCCTCCTCTCTCTCTCTCTCTCTCTCTCTCTTTATGGTTGGGTTTGCAACGAAGGAGGCGAGGAAGAGGAGAGTAACCGATCGATCGATGGCTATGGCAGCCGCTTACGTGCTGGCGCTTGTCTTCTTCTTCTAGTACAGTACGACGCCACTAGTACTAGGGGTGTCTTTGACCTCCTAATCCTCCTCCCCTTTTTCCGCCTTCCACTCCCTGACCTCTCTCTCACTGCCACCTCGGTCCCACCGTTGAATCCGCACCAACCGGCCCCACACGCCAGCCACTCTTCCCGTTCCCGTCACGACGACCCGGGCGCGACGCTGCGGTCGCCGTGTGGGCCCCGCGAGAAACACGGGGCGTGGACCCACGTGTAAGAGGCGGAGGGTCAAGCGGGGAGCAGTAACGGGCGCGGTGGCCGGGGAGGGAGGAGTAAATGCGGCAAGGGGTAATTAGAGAGAGGATTACAGTGGTGGTGGTGGTAAGTAGGGACTGACACAGTAAATGCGCGCGCCAGCCACAGTAAGTAACGCCCCTCCCTCCCTCCCGCACCCACCCACCCACCAGCTTAACATACACACTTTCACAGACCAGGTCAACCGCATCACCCGATCCTGACCGTCCGTCCCTCCACGTGGACACATCCTGACCGTCCGTACCGATGACGCGTTACGGTCGCTACGTACGGTCTGGGCTATATAGGAGGCCCATGTGTGTGAGTGGCCATATCATATCGTGCGGCATTTAATTTGTAGATTTGTATGTACATCCAGCCCCAGCCCAACCACGCCAAGGACACTATAACACTATTACTATAGCTGTCTACCTAGCCAAATGGTAAACAGTAACTTCGCCTGACTGCATGCATGCTCGAGATCATCTCCCGTATCTCTCTGCTTAATTTCACTTTTCATACCCAGCCCGGGCTGACCACCCATGTGTAGTGTTCATATTCATACATGCATGTATCATCTTCGCTGCATGCCTTTGCTGCCAAAGAGATCGCCACATCCTTTTTGTACGCTTTTTTGTGTACCTAGCCTTTTTTTCCTATGATGTATGCTACACTATCACTGTAATTAAACATGCCATTGTGTATCACTTCATTTGATCATATATAACTTCAATTCATGAATAACATTGACCGTCCATTTTGTGTGCGTGAAATATATACGTGTACGTATAGTACATGATATTGTACTTACGTACGTAGCTAGCAAAATATATACGTACTCAATATTACAAGCACTCGAGAGACATACAATGCAAGTGCAGAATCACTGAAAACAAAACGACACGTCAATTGTTGATTTCAATTGGGTGCAAGCACTGCAGAGACTCTTAATTATTTCATTCCAGAGAATTTTATTTATATCGGGCCGTGGTCCTCCTTGCATCTTGCTAATTACCAGTTGATTATAGAAGCTAGCTAGCATTAGTTCCTTTTTTTTTAATTTACCAACTAAATGTGTTGGACTAGGTAGCCACTGGCTAGCTAGATCATCCATGGCATTTGCATTGTTGTGTACTTTTGTTTTTATGCATGCATGGCCCATCGATCATCGATCCTCCGGTTTTGCTTCATGCTTCCTAGATCCCAGCTGCATGCTGGGTGCATGGGTGCATGGGTGCATGTAAATATGTGGTATGAAGATAAAATTTTTAATTTGTGTTTGGACCACACATATATAAAACCATGTTAATTGTGATCATTAGTTTGCCTGAATTTGTTTAAATATGCACTAGACCATTGCATGGGTGGATGCTTGAAAAAGGGAAAAATTGTAGTGTGGCAAGCTCATGCTCCTTTTTCCTCTAGCTTGTGAAATCGTAGTTATAAAGGACAAAAATCCGGTCATATATGTATAGGGAACAGTACGTACGTACGTTCATCTTTTTTCCTTTTTACTTGGAACATTTCCCCCTGGAAGTTCGGTTTCAAAAAAAAAAAACATTTCCCCCTGGAATTTGGCCAGTATATCACCCGGACATTTTCCCCCCTTCTCTGTTCTGTCTTCTGGTTCACTATGTTTCTGTAACTGTAGCTAGCGTTCCATCCAGCACGGTGTTTACTGGTCAGCTTGAGCGTGATCGATCGGTCAGGGAGGATGGATGGTGATACAGTCTCTAGTGTCTACAGTTCTACACATATATATTTAGCCAGTTCTGTGAAACAATGGTGATAGATCGAACTAGTTCGCTAGGTTGGCGTGTGTAACGTCATAGGAACATGTTCCATGCATGGTGGATAAGTTTGCATGTTCGATATATAAAGAGAATTATTACGGACTGAAAAGATAGTGCGTTTGTGTCATGTTTGAAGCTGGTAGCTATGCGCAATATATACACAAGCTAGAGAGGGCGTACGCCAACGATATATATGCGCATGTCTATATGTAATAGAAAAAATATGTGCGTTGTAATGGGTGAAGAGGCTAGTTTAAATTCTTTTCGTAGTAGATATACGTAAATAGAAAAGAAAAGAAATAGATGAATGAGACGGCCAAAGAAAAGCATATTTTCATTTTGGTATTTCATATTGCACTGGGACGGAATACTCCGTATGCTAGCTACCCCGTCCCGGCTCTAACTTCTTGATTTGTTTGTACATTCTGTGTTGTCTGGTTGCTTTAATTGTAATTCGCAAATTCAGAATGTTTCACAAATAAATACTTTTCATATACACGATTTCCATTCGATTGCAACATTAGAATGTCTTCCCAAAATAATGCATGATATTATGCCTCCATGTCAGGATTCCGAAAAAAAACCAAACGTAAAAAAGGCATGCTCGAAAAGAAAAGAAACAGACGGATGAGACAGCTAAAGAAAAGCAATTGTCACATAGGTATTTCATATTGCACCGGGACGGAGCACTCCATATGCTAGCTACTTTGGCTCTAACTTCTTGATTTGGTTGCCCATTCTGTATTGTTCGGTTGCTTTAATTGCAATTCGCAAACTTAGAATGTTTTGCAAATAAATAATTTTCATGGATACGATCGATTTTCCTTCGTTTGCAAAATTAGAATGTCTTCCCAAAATAATGCATGATTAATTCCTGCATGTCAGGATTCCGAAAAACAAACGTAAAAAAGGCATGCTCGAATCTGCTCGTTAGTATTCTTCTTCTTTGCGGGCATCGTAGTCACCGACCCTGATAACTATGTTGAGTTATTAGTCTATACAACACATGACAGAAAATTTATAGAGTACAAAGTTTGGTCCGTTGTATCCGCTTTAAGATTCGTGTACTCATCATCACCTCGCTGGCCTCCTCGCCCCCTTCTTTCCTCTCTTTTGCCTCCTATTCTCCAAGTTGGCATGAGCAAGTGCACCTCCCCTCCCCTCCCCTCCCCTCCCGTGTTGTTTACTATCTCTGGTGGCTCTCCCGCTGCCGCCATCAGCTTTGTTGTTGACCATCTCTCATAGCTATCCTAAGCTAGGAAACTCTTCAATTCCCTCTATTCAACCTCCTCCCATCGCTTCCCACCTCATCCTCTCAACCCCACAAACTAATCTATCTGGTTGGGTTGCCACCATCCTGTCAGAGTTGACGCACTTGACAGAGCTAGAGGAGAAGCTAGAGCACGAATCGCGGCACGGTTCGATGGTCTAAAATTTGTATGATTTCTGTCACTATTTTCAATATCTGTCAAATGCCGTTTAACAATTCAGATTATTAAAGTGCGGGATCGTGTGTATTATAAATGGTGATCTCCAATTGAATGAATAAATGAATCAACGCGTTCCATATGCATATTGCCGGACGGTACATGTGTACATCAGCACATGTATCAGTACATGTATGTACACGCCGTATACACCTAGTGCGTCCGTGCCGTGCAAACGTCCATGATCAAACTCATCGATCTCTTCATCATATATATCTTTTTAATTACTTTTTGACACGATCTCTATCACATCGATCTAGCGGCAAGTTGGTTTGATTTTACTTTTTAGTGGTGAGTGTGAGTGTGCCTTCCGATCGAAATGGATCGAGCTGAGGTGAGCTTGCAGTGGGCAGTAGCTAGTGGTGTGCATATGTACCTAGCAATTGTACTAAGCTGCTGCTGCTGCGGTCGGCCTGCCGGCTGCCCGGGATCGATCCATCTATTTATTCATTGATCACGTACGTACAGTACACCATTCTATTGCTACGTACAGCAATCTCTCTCTCTGCATATATTTGCGAACACATTATTTACTCCAGCCATGTGATATTACTGGGCCCGTACTACGCCTCGCCTGTTAACTCCAACACCTACGCCTACTCCATCCTACTACTTCATTCACATGCTACGTCCTCCTGGGAAAAAAAAAAGGAGAAAGAAAGCAGCTGACGGCCTTAGCTGATTATTCACCCGTCCCTAAATATCTAATGTCGTTGATGTTTCCATAAACATTTGACCGTTTGTCTTATTAAAAAAATTATATAATTATTAATTATTTTTTATTATTTAATTTATTATTAAATATAATTTTATGTATATATATATAATTTTACATATTTTATAAAAGTTTTCGG
Organism: Leersia perrieri; assembly: GCA_000325765.3. Classification (NCBI taxonomy): domain Eukaryota; kingdom Viridiplantae; phylum Streptophyta; class Magnoliopsida; order Poales; family Poaceae; genus Leersia; species Leersia perrieri. The sequence continues at coordinate 15,317,957 of CM002477.1, forward strand.
ATAAGTCGAACGATGTCAAATATTTAAGGACGGAGGGACAAACCCACCTGGCCTCGCCCGATCAACTGGGCCAAAATCAGTTGGTCATTCAACCCAAACCAACACAATAGCCCATACAACAAACGGCCCAAATACAACAATATCCCGCTCCCAACCTGTGGACACACGGTACGTGCCTGCCTCTCCTCTCGTCTGTCAAAAAAAAAAAAAAACATTACCTCTCGTCGTCTTGTTCCTCTCGCTCGCTCGCCATGGCTCCCCCGCTCTTCGCCGCCGCCTCCCTCCTCCTCCCTTCCCCATCCCCATCCCCCACCCTCCACGCCCAACGATCTCGCCGCCCCTTCCGCATCCCCCTCCGCTCCCGCCGCCCGCCGGTCGCAGCAGCAGCAGCAGCCGGTTCAGGCGGCGGCGGCGGCATCCCCGACGAGTGGGGCGACCGCTCGCCGTCGGCGCCGGAGACGCCATCGAATCCCGACCCCCCAATCGACGACGACGAGTGGGGCCGCGAAGACGCCGCCATGGGGAACTCCCGCCCCGGCGCCGTCACCGACGAGTGGGGCGAGCCGGGGGTGCCCGAGCCCCAGCCCACCACCTCCGCCGCTGATCCTCCTACCAACGACGACGAGTGGGGTGGGGATCCCGCGCCGGCGCCACAGGGAGATGAGGAGGAGGAGGTGGAGAGGCGGGAGGAGCTGAAGCGATGCTTGGTGGACACCGTGTATGGATCCGAATTGGGATTCAGGGCGTCGGCCGAGGTGAGGGGAGAGGTTCTGGAGCTCGTTACACAGCTCGAGGGCACCAATCCCACGCCCGAGCCAGTCCAGGCCACCGACCTCCTCGACGGCAACTGGATCCTCATGTCCGTACTACACACTTTCTCCCTTTCTTCTCTCTACTGCACTAGTATTAGGAGTAATTATTTTACTAACAACTATGCTGACTACTTCACTTGTAATTGAGAGATCAAATTATGCCGACAAGTATATACGCAGTACCTATCCATCAGCGTTGCTAACTTGCATTAGCACCCCTTGTGTTGGTTAGCCAGCTTTTATTTTCTGTATGGAATGCTGGTCATTTCTTATAATGGAAATGGGAGGGAAATCCTCTTTTATCAAAAAAATTGCTAACTCGCATTATGTTTCACTAGTTCATTCCATAGATTATGTTCGATAGAAAATTTTTGTTGCGTGTTGTGTTCATGCTATCTATGTACTTCTAGATAAAGATACCCATCTCAATTGTTTATGGTTATTTACTCGCAGATATACAGCGTATTCTGAGCTACTACCCATCCTAGCAGTCGGAGCAGCACCTTTGTTCAAAGTTGACAAGATATCTCAAGAAATTGATACGAATAGCATGACCATTGTTAATGCCTCAACTATCTCAAGTCCAGTTGCTTCATTTTCATTCAGTGCAACTGCCTCTTTTGATGTACAGAGTCCATCAAGAATAGAGGTATATAATTACTTACTCAAAAATTAATGATGTGCTTCTTTGTTTGGATTCAGTACAACGCCTTGTTTCAAATAGAGCTGTCTGAAACAATTCATTGCTTTGTTGGGGGAACCGGAAATACCATGCTATACATGGTTTCATTCTTTCAGGTTTTTTTAAGCTGATTTGCTACATATCCTCTACCTTCTAGTGCTATAAAAGTGGAATTCATTTAGCATTATGATTATTGAAGTAATTTTTATGTCGCTGTTTCCTGTGATACAACAGTACATTATGCATGCCTGAATTGACAGACCACTAATTATGTCTTTGATGGTCATAGTCAACTTATAAATTTATAATCAAATGTTTTATTCTTTTTTAAACAGAATTTTTTATGTAGCTGCTACTTTAAGGCTTAACAATAAGAAAAAGGTGGGGAATAAGACAAAACTTTATTAGGAATATTCATAATTCTCCAAATTGCGCTATGGTTCACATCTACACAATTTGGCAGGCCATGTCTTGAACAGTGTAGAATGTGTATATCAGTATACACATGTGATGGATAACACTCCTTCCGTTCCATATTATATTGTAATAGGTTTTAGCCTCTTCATTTCTCATCTAGATCCATTAACATCCTTATGAATCTAGACACATAGATGAAGCACATGCATTAATCCGTGCATGAAATTTATATAAAAGTTTAAACACCTTACAATGTGAAAGAGGAAGTAGTAAACTTGCGGGAATATTTCTGTTTGTTGAGCTCTGTATTTATCAAAGCTATCTACACATAATGATAAAACAAAAACTCGGTGTGCTAGAAGCTTGAGATATGCATAGCAATCATAAACATTTTCTGATAATTACTATCATCAACTTTCTTATGACAATATGTTACATTGATCGAACTAACATGTTGATGGTCATTTCACTGAAGGTCCAATTCAAAGAGGGAAGTTTTCAGCCACCGAAGATATCATCATCGGTTGATCTACCTGCACAGGTGGATATATTTGGGCAGAAGATCAGCTTGGGGCCAGTCCAGCAGGTGCTGAACCCTCTTCAGCAAGCCTTTGCAAGCATTGCAGGATCCATTTCTGGGCAACCACCCCTCAAGTTACCGATTCCTGGCAACAACAGGGCCCGGTCCTGGCTTTTGACGACCTACCTAGATAATGACCTCAGGATCTCCAGAGGTGATGGAGGTCTCTTCGTTCTTGTCAAAGAGGGTAGCCCTTTACTCGATCAATTGTAGATATATCATGTAATAATAAATTACTACGATAAAGCTACTAAGTTTTCTCCCCTGCAAAATTGCGCTCGACAAAATGCCATAGCAACTGCTTGTTATAGTCCTCAGGAACACACGGAATCGACTAAACAGAAGGCATTTCTTCCAATCAACTGTATATGAACAGCCAAAATGTGAAATCTTGACAAATTACTGGCGCTTGTTACATTTTCGTATCTAGAGTCTAGACAAGTATATATGCTCAAAACGCCACATTCCTTCATCAACCATGTAATTACATAGGCATTCTATCAAAAGCCCCCATTCTATCAAAAGAACAGGTCCTAATAAAAATAATGCTCTTGGTCTTGTATGGCAATACATCTTTAGGGTGAGGGAATTCATGTCGCTCTTGATCCTCTGACGAAATTGTGGATGACTGTACCTTTCACTTCCAATGTTCTACTTCGAATATGAAGATACATACAGATGGCAGACAACATAGCAACAAAGCTAAGGCACGATTCTGCCCTATCAAGCCAACCCCGTTCGAGGAATGTTCCTCTGTAGCTCTGTATTATCTTTCATCATGATAGTTCTGTATTTTCAAAAAACAAGATAGGTCAACTGGACCATGGAGTAAAGACGCAAATACGTGACCATCAAAATGTCTACCGACTTGATGACTATTCATCATGTAATCATGTTAAAGACAAGATGTTTCTTGAAAATAACTTAACACCACACATCGGCTGTTAGGTCACTTGTTTTTGCATATGAATTATTAAGAAAAGTATATGTGCCACATGTGCATGCTTGTGACAAAATTAATCATATCATCACTTTAACGGTGATGTTTGGTCAGAGTATTAGTGGTAGTATAGTTCTCGAATAGTGATCGAATGAAATCACAAAAACAGTAATATATGACTCGAAATGTAAATTAAACACATTGACAAAGAGTTTCCATAACCATAATGCATACCAAGCATTAGCATCTACCATTTGGCTCATGTTGATGTGGTATTTAAACTCTCATTTGCTAAATATTAATTTGCATGGCATAACATAGGTATATAGAAAAACATGTTGGATTTACCCTTTAACAGTGCCGAGATAAACATTTCATCACACTGACCTCAGCATGACACAAGCCCCTCAGCAGATACCAAGGTGACAAACAGGGTCAGGGAGGCGGATTCAACAAGCCTGAAACACAATGGTACTCTAAAATAAAGAAATGAACCAAAATCAAAACCTTTAGCCATTACACATGATCGAGCTGTGTGGTTTACCAGTTTTCATGTAAAAACCTTATCCTGCATACTTTTGAACACCTCATGTACAGATGAAGGATCCACATCACATCTAACACCCTCACCTCCATACAGCACAAAGAGATACTCTCTTGATGACATTGGAGGGGGCAAAAGGTCACACAACTCCACTAGATCTTTAGGTGGTAAAGGCATATCCCTTGTGTTCAACGAATAATATACATCAGCAAGAAGAAGCCAAACGAGATCAGAATCAATACAGGCAAATCCTGTCAATGCCTTTATAGCAGCTTCTCGCAGGCCGATTAAACCACTATAGGCAATTCCGACCACAAGTCCACAAACCTTCTTTAGTACACTTTCCAGAGCAGTGGCACTTCTTTTGTTGGAAGATATTTCAGCGAGCATGTCCAGCACTGCAATCTGAATCTTTTGGCTGGATATCTCAGCCATAGGCTCCTCAGATGTAAGCGAGGTGTTCCTATATGGTAAAACAATTGCTTTCTCATCCATCAGTACCATTCTTTTTCTTCGGAATGGAGACAAGGCTAGCAATCTCCAAACAACAGATCCATCCTTATGAAACCGGCGTACAAAAAAATCACCGCCAGATATCTGAATGACTTTACTTAACACCTCAGTGCATTTTCTGACAACAGACTGCAAAAAACCATAATAATGTAAGATAGAACGGATAGCATATAGAAGGAACCAATAAGAGAAAAATAAATCAAAAGCATGCACACGGTCACAAAGTAAACAACAAGCAAATGAGCTCCCTATTTTAGCATATTCCTGATTCATGTTTTCAAAAAAATGAATTGGGCTGACTTCATGCACACTGTTTTCTAGTAGATTGATCAGTGTAAAAGCATTTATTCATGACAAAAGAACAAAAAAATTAAACCCTCAATAATGGCAACAAGTGCATGAGTGATAATAAGAATCAAATATGACGAATTTATAAGGTTGCAACTTCAGGTTGGTGTTTAGGGCAAAATGTCTACCTAAATACTCCATAACATGCATGCATCCATTTGATTATTGATCAATAAAGATGACCGAGAACATGGAAAAGGTCTGGCAGCACTATGTTCTGTTCTGAAAATGCTGAATACAGTTGTAATCTGTTTACTCCCGAACTTGTTAGCCAAACTTATATCTCACTAAGATGAAAATATATCGAGGCAATGAATTATGGATCATTCCACCATGACAATTCAATAAATGTTGAAACAAAGGGAACCTAAAGCTAACAAAATTGTTGCTACAAAACAAAGATTAACAAAATGCAAGAAACTGTACCACCGAGATTTTGTTCCTAAGACAGATAATCAAATATGGCCATAGCTTGTTCACAGCTGGGAGGAGTCTATTCTCATCAACATCCTCTGTAGCATCCATATCATCCATATCATCAAGAAATTCATCCACTGATAATAATTGAATTGTCTCCTCGATAACCGCTTTGCATCGACTTTCACACTTATAGGCTTCCTCAACCTTGGCTATAGATATAATAGCATTCTGAACGCAGAAAAAAAAATAACGTGACTTCATCTATTACGATTTACGACTCATAGCAAACTGCCAAGTGCCAGGATGAGTTAAAAGTACTTAAGCAATAATTCCTTATATAATTAGCATTAAAGTGGAAATGGAGACCTAAGAGTTATAAGAGTGGTACAAATACGGTGTGCTACAGTAACACCCCCATAACATAGGCTCTCATCAGTTTGCTGTTTGGGGAGTGACTATTCAGCCGAAGCCCATCGGATGATTGAATTGAAGAAAAGCAACAGCTCTATCAGGTTGATCAGCCAACAGATGATGTGAACTGATCGCAGCCATAAGGCCTATGGGCATATTTGGTTTGATGCCAGACATTCCATACAAAAATTTGGTGATTCTAGAAAGTTACCCACTTAACACCACACCAGAATCTGGCAAGGCATCAAGTAGAACATACTGTCACATACCTATACCTTAACAAAATTGATAAGTCAACATTTTTTCCTTGCCAAACTTTGGTTAAAATTTCGGACATGTTTAGATTGTCAACTTGCCAAAATTTGGTAAGGATGAAAACAGTAGCAAATCAAACATTCCCTATTTTTCCCACATTAGAGGAAATCTGCTTCCTGGTTAAATACTGTAGAGTTTGACATTTTCTTGAGATAAAGAATGAAATATAGCTCAAGTTATCATTAATCATATCAAGTCCTTCAAAACCAACAGTATCTAGAGTGCCATATGAAAAGATCGCCAAAAACTATTGTCAAACAAAAGCTGTAGGAGTAACAACACATGGTCCAACAGTAAAGGAATCATGCTGACATTGCAAGTAAAGTGCCCCATGAAATGGAACCAAAACCTTATCTAAATTAGCAGGGGAGCAATACCTCTACAATGTCAAGGGCCACAAGACAGGCTGCTTCTTTTGTTGAAGAGAGAAGGGGAGTGGAAGCTATTACACAAGAGCCAACAAGAGATCCTACTATTCTCCTGTATCTTCTCATCTCATTTAGCTTGCAAAGTAAATCCTCCCAATATTCTAATTCCCCAAAATTCGGATGAGCATCAACATCCACTTTTTCTGATGCAATCACAAAGATAGGGTATGAGATAGGGACTATGCAAATAAAGTATTGCGTAGAGAAGTCAAAATAACAGGAGACGCACGAGATATTACTTCCATAATTATTATATTGCTACCTAATGTAAAAGAGTTTATTAAGCTTATCAAGCTATTACCAGACATTGCACATGTATCCCTTCTCTTCTCCATGAAATTTTGGATTGCTTGACCTTCCGATCTAACCTTCATGAAGAATGACTCCACCTCATCTGGCAAACTAACAGATTCATGCCTAGATGCCTTAGCAACCTCAGAAACAGCCTAGAAAAACCCAAAAGAGGGAAAAACTTTGCTGTTAAACGTAAAATGTAAGTAAAGCACAAACAAAATATGACCCCCTAATACATTATCCTTGATGTGAAAGACCAAAGTTAGTAATCTATGAAATGAGAATTAAAATGACAACCAGTAAGAAATTTAAATCCCCTCAAAGTAGAACAATAAACAGATGCCACACGTTATAAAACTTGGTGTATCATAATACCTTCAGAAATGGAACAGTTAAATGTGGATGATCATGCCTACCAAGAACCTCCAGCTCTGAAGAAACTGCACGCATCTGTAAGAATAGAAGTGTATTGAAATGAAAATTACAAAATGGGTTTTTCGTCAAGTGCAAAAGGATATCCAATTTGTTCTGATTAAAGGATAATGTTTGCCCTTACTACCCTACATTATGACATCCTCTTAACTAATTTAAGAAAAAGAAGTGCTCTGAAAAACATAAAAGTCATTAACCTTCCAGAGTAAATATGGGGCAATCAGACCAGTTTGGCAATTTGAAACAAAAGATGTTCCACTGGGCACTACTTTTATGAGAAGGCTATAAAAGCACAGCTTAATTTTTAAAAAAGGCAAAGAATTGATTAAATGGATATTTCTGATTATGAGATTCATAGCCGCCCTACTCATCATACCGGTTCTTCCAGGAATGGTAAAATGTCACGAGAAGCACCAATATAAGACAGCATAGAAGCAAGAATATCAGGGACATGGGGATTTAGATCCAAATGACGCAACTGTCTGCAAAGAGAGTCAACAATGTAGTCTGCATTTGCCACAACAAATTGACCAACCTGTACAGGGAGGAAGAAAAAACATAAATGCAAAGTCCACGAAGACAAGGACAAAAATCTTGCAAGACATAAGGCCATCAATTACCGAACAATAACCTCCAGCAGAAGCGAGTGCTCTTAAGACCGCATCTGAGGCAATTCTTATCTGAACACTTGAGCTGATAAGTTTCCGGAGAAGAAGATAAAGTGACGAGTGCATAAATCCACTACTTGCAAAATCTTGGCCAAGCACGACACCAAATACTCCAATTCCTTCAATCATTACCTGATAAAAAGACCAAAATTTGACCTTAGGCAAACAAAAAATACTCCAAAACAGAACAAGCAAAAGGAGAACTGAAAATTATGAAGTGCATAATTACTTGGTGCAGCGCAGCGGTATCACGGAAGAAATGCAAGGGAATATTCAATTCTGATAGGGATAGCTCGGAGTCCGATTCTGTTGGAAGATCCCAAACTTCTGGGGCCATATATTCATGCAGAATACTTCCGATGCAATGGATAATGTGATCTCTCATGCCCATTCGCTCGCTTATGTTCCAAACATTTCTATTAGTACCTCCACTATGTAGGCCAGAAGCAGTTAACTGATCATTTTGACCAGGCGCTCCTATTATTTGTGCTGAGCTCTTGTTGAATATTTGTAAACATATACTGAGGGACCGATCAGATACACCATATATGAGCTCATTGAGCATGCAAACAGCAGAGCTTGCCTGGCGTAGTGTTTGCCCAGCATCACTTTTCATGTACCACCTCTGCCCACCACTCCGCAGCTCAGTGCTCAACCTCCTGAACTGATCGAGTAGGGTATCAACAAAGACAGACAATGATGCACTGGTTTCTTCGCCTAGTATCATCAAGAGCAACCAAAATATGTTTTTTTTATATACACAGGATTCAGGCACCACAAAATGCAGAAATGGGATTAACCCTAAATGATAATGTTGGAAGGCATACAGCATAGTTGAGAAAGTACCTGAAACTGTCGATAGGCCAACAAGCCTAACAATTCCAGCAAGAGCAAAGTAAAGCTTCTGATTATTCACATGAACAAACCATGGAGGTACATGGGGCAACTCGTAGTCAACTGAATTGTGTGTTGTATATGGCAAACCGTTATCTTGGATAACAGATATTTTGGTGGATGTAGATGCAGGTATGTTATGCTGAAAACCATAGTTTTCATCTTTAGGATAGGCACCACTCTTTAACTCAGCAACTGAAAACAGATATCCAACAGACAGTGGCTTTGATACAATTAGCTTGTCCATGGAACCAGAAAACTGAGAACTTTGGCTGATACATAAACCCAAACAGTCAAACAAACGAGCAGCAACAACCTGACAGTGAAACAGAATCAAGTTAGAAGCAAGAGAAGAGAATCATTGATCCAACAAAACAGATGTAGATAACTTACAGGAGAGCGGTGAAGATAATTTGCCAAAAACTGAGGGCCTGCATAATAAGTTAGAGCTAGCAGTCTTCTAGCATGCGAAATAGCAATGATCTCCTCACTACCAAGTACCATTTGTGGTAACTTTTGAACAAACCTGTTTTACATGTTAAATGGTTGAGAATTTTACCGCAGCTATCACTTGTGTTGTTAATAGACTAAAATAGTATGAACCTGGTAAAAATATCAGCAACATCATCTTCTGTTAGAACTCTCTGACCTTGACTGAAAAGATAATCAAGAGAGTCTTGTGCAGCCTCGGACACAGCTGCTGCATCATCACATGCCAGAACACATAAGCATTCCTGCAATCATCTTTGAGAAGTTAAAAATAAACTTATAGCATAACTCTAGACAGAACAACTCAACAGGTGATAAAATATCATGTGCATATTACCACAAGCAACAATTTGCTTTTCCTTAATGTATAGCTGCAGCTAGACAAAAGCCCTCTTATACCATAAACAACCGACCTCCTTACTTTCTCAGATGAATGAATAGAAAGCTGCAAAAGATTTCCTCTAATATTAACTTCTGATGATCCAATACTATACACTGACACACTAATTAAAATAACAGAGGCTAATTCTTACTGACATACATGTGGAAATGTCGCAGAAAGTAATTTATCAACATTATTAGCTGTTTCCTCCAGCCATTGTTTCGTCCGTTTAACATGGAGTTCTCTTCTATCAGCAGAGGTTTTACTGCCACCGGTGGTCAAATCTTCTGTAGCTTCACCACTGCCTATCTGCTCAGATAAAGTTTTGGCTGGTAACTGGCGAAGCATCTGCAATACATGTTCACTAGAACTATTGCCATCAGAACAAAAAATCACATCCTCCTTGCTCGATATATCAAGTCCACTCAAATTTTTCTTGTCATTTAGGACAATCATCAAGGCATCAGTCAATCCAAGAACAGCTTGCTCGATGCTCAAAGCACTCCCAGCCGCACCACTTATCACATTTTTAGATGTGTAAAGAACCTTTCCAAGACGACTGACAAGTCCAGGAAGGAAAAAGGCAAGCGCATCAGCAGAACCTACCTAAACAAGAAGAGTAAGTGTACTAAGTTATCTCTAAAATGGGAAAAAAAAAGATGATAGCCTCAGAAGGAGTCATGCCCACAGAATATTAAAACCATTGTAACATGCTTTATCATGCCTTCAAGAAAGATAAAAGAGCAAAACAGTGAGGCTGATTCTTAACATGAATCAGCAGAAAGCCAGAAACTGAGTATTTGTCATCTCTGGAGGTTGGTGTATATAACATCAGTTCAATATATATTATTATGAGAGAGAGAGAGAGAAACAATCCCCTCCAAAAAACATGATGTTTTGACTAAGAATTATCTGAACATCACAAGTGTCTTAGCAAGTGACCCACCAATGTGTTCCTTGCAAAAATAATTCTCACCTTAGCAATAAGAACACGCAGTGTAATCAGTGATTCCCTTCTAACATCTGCACTGCCACGGTGACCTCTTGATGCCTCAAGTTCCGATGACTGAAAGTGAAGGTGTCATATAACAGAAAGTAAAAGACAAACTGAAGTCAATCAGAAGTGAATAGCAACGAATTCTGTACCTGGAGAAGTAGTGAAAGCCAGTGCCCAACAGCAGCTGAAGCATTTTGGGACTGGAGGAATGCAAGCAAGCATTCTTCTGGTTGTGCTGAGTACTTTGGGATAACTATGGCGCCACATTCCAAATTTGTAATAGATAGGGCTGTAGGCAATGCGGTTGCTTGCTTGCAAGAACAAGAGTGGTCCAAGCATGGGTATAACTGCAGAATCATGGCTCTGAAGCATCTTATGATGCCCTGGCGGAATTCCTCTGAAGCCTCCAAAGGTGAGAGCATTGCCCCGAAGGTTAATTTTTTCAGCAATGCAACCATCTAGTAGATGAAGTAAACCCATGTCAGATGTGTAAACGACACGATGTTGTGCCTGACATGTACTACAGAATACACGAAGTTTTGGTTTCATGCTATCCTCGGTTGTTCAAAGATCAATTGTCAGATGAAGTAATACATAAATCGATTGCCGAGCTATTAGTAGTGCAGCTAATATCTATGTTCTAAATGGAGATCATACGAGTAAACAAGAGAATCATCAGGCAGGATACGGTAGAGAAGCTAGAGAAGCGATTCAGAAAAATGAAGCGCCTACCTGATTGACCGAGGTGAGGCGGCACTTGGTAAGGAGCACCTCGAGGCACACAAGACCACCTTCAGCAATGGCATCAGAGATATCGAGCTCCCCTGGATCATTTGCATTGGCTTCCTTCCTGCATTGCACCGCAGCATCCAAGAGCAGGAGCAACGGAAACACAGTGTAACTAGACAACAACACAGCAGCAAACAAGGCCTCCTACATTAGTTAGTTCAGCCAAAAAAAAAAAAACAAAACACGCATATAAACAAAAACTTGGGGGTCGGAGGGAGGAGGGAGGGAAGGTTACTCGAAGCAGAGCTGCAAGGTCGGGTCGGGGGCGGAGCGGAGGAAGGAGGCCATGGCGCGGAGGGAGGAAGCCGCGGCGGATTTGGAGGCCGAGGTGCGGCTGCGGATGAAGTCGAGGAGGGTGACGGTGTGGGGCTTGAGCTGCGCGAAGATGGCGGCTAGGGTTTCGTCGGAGGCCACCGCCGCCGCCCCCATCTCCATCTCGGAAGGTTCTCTAGTGGAAGGGCGCTCCGCTGCTGCGAGCTATGCTTGGAGAGAGTTTCTGCGGATCGAATTGGTGGCGGGCGGAGTCCAGAGACGTCCGTCGAGAGGTTTCTCACCGGCCGGAGCGGGAGAAGACGAGACGAGAGGAAGCGTACTTCAGGATTTTACGCGTTTATGATGGGAAGACGGACGGAATGGTGTATTGACACAAACGTTGGTGGGCCGGATTATGGCAGCAAATCCTTATATGGGCCAGAAAACATTTGACTCTTCTGACTGATCTAATTTTCAAAATTTAGGGTTTGTACCCTACAACTTTAATAGCGCATCCTACCATTTGAATTGGGGCTAATTTGTGCTAAAGTCAATGAAGTTGAGATAGCTATCCTTTTACAAATTTAAATTTAGTAGTGTCAAAACTTGTCCAAGGTTTGATACTACCAACATTTCAACATGGCTTTAAACCAAACAAACCCTCAATTCAACTAGATTTATTCTCGAAGACCATCCTCGTCCACAATGTGTGGATTGCATGAATGAGGAGGCATCTTATCCACCCGCGAGCACATAAGTGGAAATGATGCCGGCAATTTGCTTACCACCATCTAGTAACAGCATAACACGAAAAGAATAAATGAAAATCTCACTACTATGTCTTTTTCTTTTTCAAATTGGTTTCCATACCCACTAGTCTAGGTAGGCAGAGGCACAGATCCCCTTCCTTCCACGCATCCTAATAAGCCTTTTAGTCTAACACACATCTCTATCCTCCGCAGTGGTTGCACGCAATGTAGCGCCTCTCCGTCGTATCGTTGAGAGGCAAACCCCGCCTTCACGATGCTGAAGGCACCACGAAGAAAGCGGGTGTAACGCCCAGGCCCCGAGAACGGCGTTTGACCCAAACTCAAATTTGTTAGACCGCACCTACACTATTAATTCTCTTGTGTTTTCGTCTTCACTTCACACAAAAACTTCGAACTAGAGCTAATAGTGACCGGCTCCTCTCCTATTTAACTTGCTCCCCCTCACAATGAACTTCCAAGGCGGTATTATTCTCGGTTGCTATAGTGTTTCTTGTGAAAACAGTGATTGAACGCTACAGTGTTATGTGCGCTCTATTGCTACAATCTTCATCCTACCGTCTACAGTAATTGATCGAAACATTACCCAGGCTTTTCCTACGGGCTTATTTCTCCTTTTTGTTTTCTCCTCTTTTTTCTATGTCCACCAATTATTCTAGGGCGTCACAGCAAGCGAGAAGGTCAGGAAGGCGACAACAAGGGTTGCACCAGACAAGTCCATCTGCCTCATCACTGTCTTGAAGCTCCTATGTTTCCTTGCCCTCTTCCTCCTCAGTCCTCTCCCACGACCCACCGGCTTCCTCCTCCTCCCTCCCAATCGCCACCGGTAACAACCTAACTCGCCCCTCGTCGCATACCCTGCCCCGCTTGCTTTATTCATGCATGCGGTGTTATTGATTCTTCCTTTTGTTGTTCCTTGCCCGTACAAATAAAAGAAGAAGCTTCCCGCAAAAAAAATAAAAATAAAAGAAGAAGCTATGTATACCAGGCTTATTTTTTTGGCCCGAGCCCAGCCCAGGAAAATCAGGTAGGGCTCGTGTCGGGTTTGCGGGCCGGGCTGCACATGAACAGGTTTAGTGGGAACCATTGCTGGCAATGTGCTTACTGGCATCCAGCAAGAGGCCAACAACACAGCAAGAAAGGAGTAAATGTGAAAAATCAATATTTTTGTTACAAATTGGTCCCCACCCAGCAGGCTATCCATCCCCTTCCTTCGTCATCCCAATAAGCAAGGTAAGGCGCCTTGTAGCCGCCGCCGCCGCCGCCACGCAATGCAGCGCCTCTCCGTCGGATCGCCAGGCGGCAAGCCCCGCCTCCTCGACGGCGGCGGCGCAGCGGAGGCGGACGAGAAGGCCGGGAAGGCGGCGGCGGCGAGGGCGGCGCCGGACAAGTCGATCCACCTCATCCCCGTGCTCACGCTCCTCTGCTTCCTCATCCTCTTCCTCCTCTCCCACGACCCGGCATCAGCGGCTTCCTCCTCCCTCCCCACCGCCACCACTCGCTCCCTCGAGGCCACAGGTAATCGATCCATCGATTGATTGATTTCAGATGCCCGCCTGGTCATGTATCTCATTATGAAGCGATTCGTTAACTGCAGCAGCGGAAACGACGGGCGGCGTCCACCGGCGGTTGAAGCAGGAGCCAAGGCTGCCTCGCGGCCGCGGCCGGAGGATGGGGATGGCGCCGGCGGTGACGTCAGCGCGGCGCGGGGGCAGATAGATAGCCGTTGGTACTATGGAATGGAAGAGCTGCGTTTCACCATCATCATCATCTTTTCGTCCTCTTGTCTGTTTCTTGGGATCATATCATCATATCCCTCCAACGGTAGAAGCAGTAGTATAGATTGGTAGTTCAAGGGTGGTAACTACTCGTAGAAGTGAGTGGGTATATCTTGTGATGATCTTCTTTTTGGCCTTGAGAATGAGAATTGGAATTAGCCAAATGTTCAGCATACTCCGATCGGTTTTGAATGCTGCTCTGCTGTTGCTCCGGTAAGACACACCAGCACTATTTTCTTGTGAGTCACTGCCACTGTGATTGATGATCAGTGCCACATCTGTTTTTAATTAAACAGAATCTACATTATCCACTAACCCCTCCACTTATCTCAACTCTTTGAGATGAATGCAGTGGCTGCTGCATACTTGCACTGCAAATTTGCATATGCATCAGCATCCATCAACCTTTGATGATGGTCCTGTTGCAGAATTGCAGTGGGTCGCGCAGGTAAACCGACAAATGAAAGACTGGATGAATGAAAGCGTGCCCAATCCTGTGTCTGTGTGGTTCCAGCAAATGGCACAGTAGTTGGTGGGCACGGGCAGAGCGCTAGGGCCGCTCACCTGCTGCTGCTCATCACAATTCACAAGATTTTTTATGGCCCCGGTGCCTGCCTTCCCTTGCCTTCTTTTAACACTCTGTAACCGCACTAACATCAAGCACGTGAGACTCTCACCCCTCCCTCCTCTCTTGGAGAGTTGGAGTTGGACACTGCCGCTCGCTGTGATAACCAGGGTTCACCTTCCTCCGGCCGTCCCCTTACCGCCCATCGGCAACATGGCAGTTACCGCAGTAACCACCGGCAAAATCACTTAAATTTTAAGTAAGTTTGGCAAATTTCGGCAAACCATACCGCAGTATGGAGACGGTTACTGCGCACGGTCCTGGTGATAACTACTACTACCACAACAGCCAGGCAAACCATACCGCAGTATGGAGACGGTTACTGCAGTAGGGCATCCAGGCATGGCACCTTCCGGCAGCAAGAGGGCACTCGGCAGCTGAATCTGACTCAACATAAGTTACATAACACACGGACATAGAGAAAAAAAAGAATTGAACATCATCTTCATGCGTAATCGACCATCAAAGAAATGTCTAGCTGACGAAATCAAAGGTTTATAAACATCAGTCCTGGTATGCAATGCAGGGCTTAAACATCAACCCAAGCTATGGCCATCAATCCAAACAAGCTATTGGTCTTACCATCACACAAGACAGCAAGCCGGAGACCATGGATCACGTGGCCTCCTCCTCGACACATGACAAGCTACAGTTTCATCTAACAGAACAAATAAGAAATCTAGATGACTTCGTCGGTGTCGGTGAGCATAGACACCATACTGCTGTATAATTGTAAGGCAATACCCCCGGTCTTATTTCACGGTGTATTCCTCCATGATATCCACCGACAAGGAGCTTAAACACACACAATAACTCGAGTAAACAAAAACTTCCAGTCCAGGGGTACAAAGAAAAGGCACTGTTCAGGCGATACAATATCCAGCCAGCTGTATTAAACATGTACAGTATCCAACATTTAACATTGGTTTCGATTCGATGAGCCGATAACAGATTTTACACATTGTACACACAAAAACACATAGATAACCAGGGGGAAGTATCAGGTGCAACCAGAAGGATAAAAGAAGAAGAAGAAGAGTTGTAAAAACATTGAAGATATATGATGATGATGCACATCTCATATACGTGACACTTATCACTCGATACTCATACAGAAAATTGATGTCTGTGCTATCATTTTCGTGCTTTCTCAACATCTCATTTGACGACTCAGTACGTGGATGTTAGCAATCTATTGGCATCGCAACTAACAATATATTCTATGGTACCTCAAAGACATGAGCATAGTTTGCAGCAAACAAAAGAATCGCTAGAATTATGGTTATCAATTACCTTCACTGTATATCAAATCTGAAGTAGCATAGCAGACGGCTTATCTGATATTATTATGGCCTGGCATTTTAAATTATTAACCAATTATGTAGTTATTGTCTACTCATGGTGCCAACCAAATTCACACAAAAGTCAATTACAGGCTCAAGTTGAAGCATCAAGGATATGGTCAGACACTGAACATTACCACTGAAAAACAAAAGGAATGGCGCAAAATCAAGTTTTTTGCAGGCACCTGCACCAGGAGTCCAGGATAGAGCTCTTTTTCTAAGGTTTCAATCATTGCCGGTGGAAGAATATTATAGCATAGCCTCTAGCCTGTACCATCTTGCACACTTGCAACCTACTATTATCAAAATAATCACATCTTTCCCCTAGCATTGTAATTTATGGAGCATGATAATACTATGATATAGCTACAGATACCGTTATCTATATAAGTTGCCCTAGAATTTTTTCTGGTCTAACCTGAATAACAATCTGTGCTTGTGCTTAGTATGGTACGGAGTAGTTCACAAATAAGCAAAATATAAAAATCCTGGTAAGTCAACCATAATTTCAGTGTGGAATGCATTACTTTAAGGTGGAAAATAGATTTTCACGTTCTTCATTTAGATAAACAGTTTTCCTGTAGGAATCCTGAAGAATTGTATGACACTGAGGTTTAAGTACACCTGAACATGCTGGTGAAGTGTTTCGATTTTTTTTGTCTGTTACACTTAACAATGGCATGAACGGATTACCAAATTTGAGTGCAGGACACAACCGCAATGGATTAAAATCAGGTCACAATCCCTTGTAACAGAGGCTGGATGCTATTGTGGACTTAAGCTGCGGAGCGGAGGCTTCCCAGGAAGACACCTAATGATTCCTAGAAGTTCCTTGTCTTCTTGGATGCTTGACCGATGTCGGCCATTTTTTCCTGCTGCTTGCGTAGGCAACCACCTGAGAAGCATATGCCAAAAAGGGAGCAAACAAAAATTCTCATGATCCTAAAACAACCACTAATTCGTAGCGAGATATAGCTCTTACTCGAATTCAACAAGGGAATATATAAGCTGACGATTAACTAGACACTAAGCTATATCGTGTTCATGAACCACACCTAAACTAAGCGAGAGTGAGCTCTAGTGCGTGCGTGGTTGTTACCAGACATGGAGACGAGGTTGATGCGGGAGCGGGGCGCGGCGAACATCCAGCTGTCGTCATCGAGAGACCTGAACTCCTTAAGCAGCGCCTCCATCACCTCCGACTTGAGCTCTGCGGGGGAGAAGTAAAACCACAGCCGATTCAGAAATCAAAATGACGAAATCATACTAGGGCTTGCGTGAGACCGAGGGGGGGCTTGCCTGCCATAGCCTCGTCCTTGCGGTAGAGCGCGTCGATGGAGTCGGCGACGTCTTCGGTGGCCAAAATCGCGCCCGCGCTGGCCGCCGACACGGTCGACCTCGCCGGAGAACTCATCGGAATCGGACCCTGCTTTTTTCCCCTTTTGGAGTCCACTGTTTGAATCCAGAGAATGGAGACGACGAATGCGAGCACGAGGAGAGGAAGGAAAAGAGGAGAAATTACCAAACGGCCCATTTAAATTAGTGGGCCGTCCTGCCACGTGAGGTCGAAACGGCCCATTTAGGGCCCATCCCATTTGGTATCCACTACTCGTTGCGTCGCAGAAGCGGAGGTTGAAGAGGAGACCAAGAAAAAAATCCCCAATCGGAGGAGGAAGAGGAGAGCTTGGCGGCGGCGGCGAGCAGGGGAGATGGTGAGGAAGGCGAAGGTAGAGTTCGACGAGCGACCGCCGGATGACTTCGACCCGAAGAACCCGTACGGGGACCCGGTGGCGATGCTGGAGTACAGGGAGCACCTGGTGAGGGAGAAGTGGATCCAGATCGAGACCGCCAAGATCATCCGCGACCGCCTCCGCTGGTGCTACCGCATCGAGGGCGTCAACCACCACCAGAAGTGCCGCCACCTCGTCGACCAGTACCTCGAGGCCACCCGCGGCGTCGGCTGGGGCAAGGACGCCCGCCCGCCGGAGCTGCACGGTCGGATCATCGTCTACCATCCATTTCGCTTCCTCTTGTTTCGTTTTCCGCTCTTGAATCTTATTGATGATACCGTTGCCTTGTTGGTGTTGCGCAGATCCCAAGAAGACGGTCGAGTAGCATTGCTGCTGCTGCTGCTGTTCCTGGATTGGAGAGGTGAGGCTACTTCTTGTCCGATGAAGCACACCATGTTATCTACTACTGTTTGCATATCAATTCTACAGATTAAATTGATCCGCGTTTGTTTATCATTCCATGATACTTATCCTAACAATTAGATGGTGCCTGCAATTCAGGACACCCACTTGAGCAATTTATTAGGGTTGCAGTTCCCTGTTCTATATGATTGGGATTTTGTGTGAATATAGGAAGCATTTTAAGTTAAAGAAGTTGAGACTTGAGAGTCTTGAGAGAGCTGGAAGGCTGCCTATTTATCGTTCCCAATGCATGTCTAATGTATTTGTAGAAATTCCTTCTATTGATCAAATTCAACATGCCGTAAGAAAGAATATTTATTCTCTCAGGGCATATTGCATAACAAACAATGGATAAAGGGCTTGTGAAGGTCACTCAAATCTTTTCCTTTTGACCTTGCTGTCAGCCACCTAGCTTTTTAAAATTTATGCCTGGTGGCACTCTGAATGGCTTAAAGCACTTCACAATACATTCAAACAGTTGAAATATCCCGAAAGCATCCTCTAGCACAAAATTTCCCAAATGACACGGTATCCTGCTGTTGAGCCTTTTTGCTTGATCCGTAAGATTGAATAAAAGAGAGCATATGGAAATATCTTTTGCAGAAATCATGTCCGGCCTCTTAATCTGATTTGATACCCCCATGTAAAGTGGGTGTAAATGATAATAATTTATGCGATGACCCGGGAATCTCTTTTTTCTTTGAGTGTATAATATTTAGCTATTTACTTCTTAACTGATTGTTTGCTTTTATCTTATCAGATGCAGCCTTGAATTTTAAAACTTAATTTTAGAGCTAGTTTCACGCTTTTTTCCATCATAGTTTAGTTTCAGAATTGGCTTTTAAACCATTAAGAACACATATAAAAAGGTTTTGCCCATAAATTATTTTCGTTTGCTTAGTTCAATTTTCACGGCTTATTAGCAGTTTATCAAATAATCAGACCAGATCTTGCGTATACTTCTGTATTGATATGTCCATTGAGCTGATCTATCCATCATACTTATGTTGCTGTATTGGTAACTATTTATCTGTTACCTTCTGCCACCTTTGAAACACCAGATTGCTAGTATTTTAACAATTCCAATTTCTTGAAAATGAAATGAAAAAAGTAGAGCTGTAGAACTAAGTTCCTGATGGATATTAATATATCTGTATATATATCATGTCATGACTTTGGCCATTCCCTTTTATTTTGTTGTGCAGGTGATCTTTCCATTTGATCCGAAAGGTGTTACTGGGAACTGCTCAAGTTTTTATGTGGCCTCTCTAGCTGTTCATGGACTTCTAATAAATGATGATGTTGAAGTAACATTGTTGTGTGGTGCCTGTATTTTTCCCTGCCCGTTTTATAAGAAACTAAGAACCGAGCAATTACATGCTTGAACTTACCTTCCTTCTTATACAATTACATCGATATGAATGCCATTCTATTTAGTTTTCATCCCCTGAGCCATAGTTTCCCGGGATGCCAAAGGCCTTTAATTCAGTGCAAGTTTCTTTTGGATTGATGCTCTGTCGAGCCGCATCTGATTGCCGATTTTGCTGAATCCGAGCACATGTTATAATGCATACTGGTTGATGCATCATGCGAATATGTGAATGTACAGTCTACAGTGTGTCTTGCAATTTGCAAAAAGAACAAATCCCATTGTATGATCCCTGTGAACTTGAATAGTTTGCTCCCCTGTGCTTTAATGGTAGGCTCTTAAACGTGTGATTTGAAAGGGATAGCTTGTTTTGTTGCTGATTGTGTTAGGTAACATGTCAACGTTGTGACGTTGTCAATGATCAGCATGGTCGTCGATCGCGAGAGCTCTGTCCATGTATGCAACAACGAACTCTCTGCAAGAGTGCAACTGTAATTGTTCTCTTTAACAGAAACTCTGGCTTGTTCAGGGTAATGGACAGTACAGTTTATTAGCTTTGCAACCATTTGTATGGCATTTGAAGAGAGTTAACGTGCAGATATATATTTCGTGGAACATTTGGAGCAGGAGATACACGAGGCTTTGAGAAAGATGAAGGCATCTGATACGAGAGTACAAGAAAAACAATGACTGAACAAAAACCGAGCAAAAAACAAGAATAATCCTGCACCAAAAAGCAAGCAGGTTGCACCCGTGACCTGGATAAACAGAAAAAGAACCAAACTTTTTCCCTGGGAGATGCTCACTTTGGAAAATGACAGTCACCGCCGCAAACAACCAATCACATTTCACATACCCAGAAAACAACCAATCACATTTCACATACCCAGGAGATGATGATGATGATATGATACAAATCTATCCAGTCACACGGATTGATAAGAAGACATCCCCAGCAACAAGCCAACAAGGCAAGTAAGCAAACGAAAATAAGAACAGATACTGATCTACAGTCATGCATGCAGTCCAACACAAGTCTAGCATGATAGGTATACCATACAAAACATAACCAGCATCCACCATGAAGGATCGCTGTTTAAACTTCCAACATCAATGCCTACTATATACCTTGGATTTGATTACTCTACCAGACAAAACAGAAAGTGTAAAACAAAACATGTACTTTGAAATCAGCTAGGGGGCAATGGAACAAACTACTAAGCAGCTTCAAATTATCATATTTAACATAAAACGTGAAACTTCTTACATGTGCTGCTCACAGCATTATTATTTTGTAACAACCAGTACCGAGTTGATGCCTAGAGAGCTACAAGCATTCACCTTATCAAAAGGCCTTAAGATTTAAGATGGATCATGGAAAGAAAGATTAATGTAACAATATGAGAAATGGTAAATCTGTTAAGGTAATGTGTTTACAGAAAGGTGTTAATACTTCCATATTTCTTTTCCGTAGATACTATCTACAGTTAATGTGCTGTTTTTCAAAAATTTAGCTCCAAAGCTATTAACATAATACTATAAAGGATGCAATCATGTGCTTACATTGCAAGTTTGGAATAACTATGGAATCATATAACGTTGCAGAGAAACTAAGCTGTAGAACAAACATACCAGGCTACGAAGTTGAGATGAAAAAAAGGGTGTGCCAGAAGGAAATAGTCTTCTGTTTTGTTTAATATCATATTCAACGGCAGTCCACAAATGAACTAGGATTTAACATATCATGGTCACAAACACCAAGAAGTTCAAGTAACAATATCGACCAGATTTTTTTAGGTCCTTATCTGCAATATTAATATGTTAGGACCCTCAAAGTCAAATATTAATTGCCATCGATTACGCTCAGAAATCATAGTATAAAAATGAAAAAATTCAGACTCTTGGAAGTGTGGGTATTCAATTTTTTCCACCTTTTATACTGAACAGGAATAAACGACCATTGAGACAATATTAATGCACAGGGTATAACTGCTCAACCCTACCCTACTATTTCCCTTTTATAAAAGAATAAACTGCACAATTCAACTTATGCTACAAACAAAACAAGAAACATACAGCTTGCGCTGAATATAGAAGGGAATTATGCCTAGGCCAATCAAGTGATCAATGGACATTGAATATTACTACCCTCTGTTTCAGATTGTAAGACGCCCTACTAAAGAGGTAAGACGCCTTACAATCTGAAACGGAGGTAGTAGTAACAAAAGGGGCAGCCTATCATTATGCAAATTTGGCATAGCACAACTTGTCACTACGCCACTTTTGGCGCCACAATTCACTACCCAGCACTTACTGGGGCAAAGTTTCAACCATCGAAAGCACTTTAAATTTCAGCCAGTTAGTGCAGAGATATGCTCAAAGGCAATTAAGATGGAGAAAATCAGGATCGAACCAATTTAATGAACAAAGACTCAATCATATACTACTGTTTCCATTTCAATATAGGGGAAAAAAACGCACAATGCAACTTACACTACAAACAAAACAAGAAACATAAAGCTTGTCCAAGGCCAACCAAGTGATCAACGGATGCTAAATATAAGTACAGAACACAGATAGAACAAATTTGAGATACGCCAATTTTAGAATATTCTCAACAGTCAACAGTATGAAGGAACGAGAAAGGGGCAGCCTGTCATTATGCAACTATGACACAGCACAGCTTGTCGCTACGCCACTTTTGGTGCCACAATTTGCTGCCCAGCACTTGCTAGGGCAAAGGTTCCAACCAATGGAAGCAAATTCAGCCAATTAATGTAGAGACATGCTCAAAAGCAATTAGGATGGAAATTTTACCAGTGCCGAAACAATATAATAAACAAGGAATCAATCAGGTAATACACAGCATACTTTCCAAAGCATATTCAACCTGGTTCACTGATTTAACAATGACAATGATAATATAGCTAGTGGCATAAACAGAACAAGAATCTGTTCTGCATGCAAATGGTAAAGGATAGACAGTATGCATCACCCAAGGGTTTCACATATATCAATTTTCAATCGAGACTGTTTATCATTGAAGCACTGCTAAAGATATCCAGAGTAACGGAGGGCCCAGTGATTGAGCAGGGAATGAGATAAAGTAAAGCATTCACCACTAGGTTATTAGTCACACTACGAGAGAATTTTCTAAGATTTCAGAACTGGATCATCATCTGATTCAGGCTTCTACCAGCATTCTGCTTGGTACATAGACAAAAGAAAAAATGACATAGGATTGCCATTCATCCAGTACTCAGGAACAAAAGTTTTGTGCACCGAGCAAATTTTCCTTTGAACTTTGTTCTTCATTTTTCTCTCTTGGATGTTCTAACTAAACTAGATGATGCAAATTACGAAGAACAGAAGGATACCTAAAACAACCAGTATGAAAGGAGTTAGGAGAAAGGATTTACACCGCGGCATGCTGCCGGTGAAACCAACATGATGGTCAGGAATCCATTAATCCTGATCTCCCCATCCTAATTGCTTGCTCGTTATTCCCCTCATCGAATTTTTGTTGCAACCAGCGTACCTCGCGCTCCCCAGAGATCCAGGCATTGCCGTTCATCAGGCTCATTTGACGACGGCATGATTGCTCCCCTTCTCCTCCTCCTTCTCGGGGTCCTTGTAGGGGTGAACCATCTCCCAGAAGAAATCGGTGAGCACGGTCTCGTATCCCGGCATCTTGGCGTAGCCAGGGAAGTAGTTGATGTCAATGACGAGGTAGCGATCCCCAGTTCCCCGGACGTCACGGATCATGTCGAAGTTGAAGAGGTGGAGGCCGAGGGCTTGGCGAAGGGCGGCGGCGATGTGGTTGACGAAGGCGGCGGGAGGCATGACGGCGTCCTCGAGGCGGACGTCGTCGTAGTACTCCTGGGCGGTGGTGCGCTCGGTGGGGAGGTTGGAGACCTGGGAGAAGGAGACGGAGCCCTCGGCCGAGTCGGCGAGGGCGTCGGTGGAGACGTCGGGGAGGCTGCGGCGCTTGACGCAGGTGACGTGGGCGCCGACGACGTAGACCTTGAAGATGACGCCGCCGTGGTTGACGAACTCCTGGAGGACGAGAGGGGGACGGAGCTTGCGGAGGCCGTCGCGGTGGTAGACGAGGGACATCTTGTGGGATTTGGCGGTGCCGTCGGCGACGAGGGGCTTGGCGATGAGGGGGAATCGGAGGGCGGCGAGGAGGCCGGAGTCGGCGAGGGCAGCGGCGTCGTAGACGACGACCTGGGAGGGGATTCCGAAGGTTTGGTGGTGAGGGGCGGCGTCGAGCTCGGAGACGACCTGGAGCATGGAGATGCGGTTGTGGAGGCGGTCGATGGCGTGGGGCGGGTCGACGACGGGGACGGAGGGGTGGAGGGCGGAGAAGGCGTCCAGCTGCGCCCGCCACTCCTCGCCGTAGAGCTTGTGGATCAGGAGGTCGAAGGGCCCCTGCTCCGGGAGCGGGCGCGACGGGTCCACGGCCACCAGCTCCAAGCCGCGCCCGCCGGCCAGCGACACCAGCGACGCCTGGATGAAGCTCTGCTGCTTCTTCGGCGCCAGCGCGTACCCGATCACGTACCGGCGCTCGCCGCCGGAGGGGGGCTCGTCGGCGGCGGCGGCCATCTCTCCGGTTGGGTTCCCTTCCCTTCCCTTCGAATCGAATCGAAACGGATCGAATCAAGCGGCCCTCCTCCTCGCGATTTTTTTTCGAGAAAGATAAAGATGGTGAGAGAGAAAAGGGAAGTGAAGCTGCCTTGTCTTTTATAGGGGCTCTTCTCCGTCTGCTTTGCTCGCTTTTCCTTCCGTGTGAACCAGGTTCCCCGTGGGGTACATTGTACATTTGTGCTACTACTCAACACTTGTTATAATACTACTACGGTATGCTTGCAAATAAGAGAGCAAATGTACATTGCCATAATTTATGTTACCTGTGGGAATTCAATTCATATAACTTGTGCGTTTCTAAACTCTCGGCTTAAGGTAAAGTAGCTAGTTTTGTATGTTGATGTTGTTAATAACATATTGCAAAAATTAGCATGTACACTGGAACCATTGCTCATATATATACTCTAAACTAGACTACATAAAATCTTTGCATTATCATTGTCTTCTTTCTTTAGTATCATCTATCTTCTCCTTCAGCTCCAGCAGGGGATGTGGCGAGACGGTTAGCGAGAGAGATAGCTAACCTAGCAATTAGCGGAGAGAGACGTTTCATATATACATGGTTGACATATGGTTCAAGGTTGAACTCAACAACCAAGGTTGTAGATGGGAGCTCATGCATAGAAAGCGGTCCCAATATAACGACAAGTGATGCTGTAGGCCGAAGCTACAACACGGTGTAGGGCGACCTGGAGATCAAGTTCGGCCATATGAGCTACGACGTAGGCTAGAAATATGGACCACAAGCTTTAGTAACCAAAGTTTAATTACAAAAGCTAGAGCTCAAGAGACCGGCTAGATATGAATTGGAAAGAAGATGAACAAACAAAATAGATGGGGACAATAAGACAATTGTGTGACATAGCTAGAGACAAAATAGAAGAATACACATAAACATTCACACGTCTTTACAAAGGACAATTAACTATGGCCTACTTTTATGGTTGCTATTAGACTTTGGTGTATTTTTAGGCTCCTTTAATTTGAAGAAAAAACAATAGGAATTTTTGTAGGATTTCAATTCTACATGTCTTTTTCCTAAATGATCTTTCAAACAAATGAATTAATCGTACCAAATCCTATAAAATTCCTATGAAATGGCTTGTTGCTAGCAAGTTTTGAAGAAACTTAAACACGAGGTCCAACCTCATGGAAAAACTCCTTTTAGTCTATCTCTCACCTTAAATTTCTATGGTTTTCATGTGGTCCAAACAAATAATCATTCCTATATTTTTTTTCTATATTTTCCATAATATTTCTATTAAAATTCTTCCTTCTACTCACCCCTCAGCCTTTTCAAGAATATGAACTTTTGCAGCAAGAATTACTGTCAATCCAACTGTCGGACCAGATAGACAAGTGGGTTTATATGTGGGGAAATTCAGTTTACACTTCCAGACATTATTATAAACTTAATTTTTGGTCCATAAATCCTCCTCCTACTTTTGGTTGGATTTGGAAGAGCAAAGTAAATATGAAAATTAAAGTCTTTGGCTGGCTTTTATTCATGGACAGATCTCTTGGAAAGAAAGAAATGTCGACAGCCACATGTGCCTCTAACTTGCTCATGCTGCATGGCCTCACACCGGGAAACAAGAGAGCATCTCTTCTTCTTTTGCAACTTCAGCATGCGTTGTTGGGCCGAGTTAGGTTGGATGGGGCATAAGTTCAGAAGGCCGGGTTTCATCAACCATGCTTTATGGAATTGTTTTTTTTTGGCAGCTTGGAATATTTGGAAAGAAAGAAATGCTTTAATCTTTGATGGGATCCAACCCTCAATCCCCAGTTGGAAGAGGAATTTGAAGAAGGACTTGAGCTTACATTTACTTAGGCTCAAACTTGTCTTTAGACCACTAGTGCAATCATGGATTGACCGTTTGTAATTTGTAGTAGGTTTAGTATGTTTCTTTTACTACTCTTTCATCTCCTTTTGTACATGTTACCCTGCCTAAAAAAATCTATAAAATTTAACCGTGGGGCCTCCTCCACTGTTTTTCCTTAAAAAAATTCTATTGAAATCCTATGTTTTTTTCTTTTTTTTTTTGCAATCCTGCAATTCAAATAGGCATGTATTAGGGACAATCAAATATATGGAGAAAATCTACAGTTGCTATTCAAGTTTAGCCTATTGTCCTGTATAATTTCTATCTTCATAAATATTCACAGCCTTTGGCATTGCTTCTATGAAACAGTTTTATATGGCAACAAGTTATATAATGCTATCATGTGACATCCCTTATACCACCGTAATTATTCTGCAAGTAGCCAATGGAAATTACAATTTTTTACCATTTATGAATCATCAAAAGAATAATGTCTTGTTATCTCTTGAAATAAGGTGGTCCAAGAAAATAAGAAATCAAACTTTTTTACAACAGTTGAGGACTTTGTCATAGTTCACTAGTCTAACATATATGTACGGATGATAGTTAGTATTTTTATTTAGCTAACTAGTGTCAAATAAAGAAGAAATGATCCAGAGTACAACCCCCAAGAAAGTATCTTATGAAAGGCGTGTCATAGAAAGTCTGTCATGACGAATTATTTATGTTACTAACGGTCTGACAATTTACAGCTTAACGCGTAGCGTTATAGTCCCTTTTAAGGGGCTGCAGGCTTCTCCTTAATTGGTAAATCTTCATTGATACATATCTGGTCACTTCTTTTGTGTAGACTAGAGTATGCAGTACGTAAGCAGCAATTGAAATAAGTGAGGTGAGGTCATAGAGATGGATGGAGGTTAACAGGAAGAAAAGTATTAATGAAAATAGCCCATGCAATGGAACAAAAGAATAAGAGAAAGCCGTGATAGTATAAATAATTGGCCGCGACGTTAGTGACAGATTAGTTAATGATAAGGGGGTTTGTTAATTAACGAGAGGTGTGCATGCAGGTGATGACACGATGGTAAGGTGATGATTAATTAGAATGTTGACCGAGGCGGGCCTTGAAGGATTACATTACGTGGCGTGATTAGTGAAGTGTAGTGAGTGATGGAGTGAGTACTGGCAGGCACATGACATGCATGTTGGAATGGTTGGGCTTGCTTCGGTGGCCTTACGTTGAAATGCGTGGCGTCGATACGTCGTCCAGATGGCGATCGAAAGAAACGTGACGTGCGCAATCGAGGATAGGAAACGGGTCTGCCTAATGCGTGCACGCGTTTGTTCTTAGCGAACGGAATAGGCCCGTGTCGGCCCACTAGCGTGGAAAAGCAGGTCCCCGAGCTAAGAACGCCGGATTCGTCCAACGCGGAGCCTCCGCGTATTAATTACGGAAAATCTATTTGGAGTTGGGGCGCCGTCTTATCTTAAACGACAACCACGCCGAAGCGGTCGACGGGTGTCCCTCCCACGCAGTCCAGATCGAAGACCCCCGACGCACGTGCTCCCCACTTCAACCCGTCGCTGTCTCTGTCTTCGCGGCGCCGCGCTCTCCCTCCCCGGTGTTGGCACCCTCACCTCTCCCTTCCAGCGCTCGAGTCGTGGAGGAGCTCGTCGGCGCCAGATCCAGTGCGGAGGAGCTCGTCGGTGCCAGATCCGCTCGGCATCAGTGCAGAGGAGGTCGCTGACGCCAGATCCAGCGCGGCGGAGCTCGCTGGCGCCAGGTCTGCTCTATCGGCGCGGAGAAGCTCGCCGGTGCCAAATCCAGCGCGGAGGAGCTCGCCGGCGCCATATCCGCTAGGCATCAGCGCGGAGGAGGTCGCCGACGGCATATTCGTCTTCTCTCCCCTCACTGGCGTCAAGCTTGGTGGCAGAGATATTTATTACTTAACCGTGGATGTAACTATGTCTTAAGCGTGGATGTAACTCAGTATACCTTGAATGTAATTTAGTACAACCGATAATGTAACTTTATTATATCATGGATGTAACTTAGAATACTAGGATATAACTTAGTACAACTTTAGATGTAACTTAGTATAACTTTTGGATGTAACTTAGTACAACTGAGGATGTAATTTAATACACCGTGGATGTAATTTTAGTACAACTGATGATGTAACTTTAGTATACCATGGATGTAACTTATTATATTGGGATTTATCTTAGCGCAATTTTGGATGTAACTTAATGTAAATGAGGATGTAATTTAGTATACCGTGGATGTAACTTAGTATACCGTGGATATAACTTAGTACAATTGAGGATGTAACTTTAGTATATTATGGATGTAACTTAGTGAACTGAGGATGTAACTTAGTATACCGTAGATGTAACTTAGTATAATGGGGATGTAATTTAGTATAACTGAAGCATGTAACTTAGTACAACTAGGGATGTAATCTACTTGAGGCTACATATCTAAAATTGATGCTACCACGTCAGTCTTCTTTTCTTTTCTCAAATTTTAGATTCGGATTCAATGGTTTTTTTTCTACTCTTTCTTCTCCTGTTTTCAGTGCTTTCTCTTTGATTTTTTCGAGATCCCCCAACCTCATCCCGTCGTCTGTTCGGGGGTGGCGGCGGCGGCAATGACGGCAAGCGCGGGTGTGGGCTGCGCTGCGCGGCGGGGTTGCGTGCGCGGGGGCCGGGAGGGGAGTTTGCGCGCGCACGGGGCGCGGTTCCGAAAATGGAAATGTGCGCTTCCTATTTTAGGGGGGTTGCGCGATAAGGCAACCTGACGGCCGGTCTCTGTCTAGTCGGGTCCTATTAATTAACGGGCGTTTTTCCCTTTTTCGTTTTGAAATTTGACACGTGCACAACTTTTTTTTTTGTTTACGGCAGCAATTTTTCCTTTCCCGTTTCGAAATTTGCCGTGCGGAGAGCTTTTCCGTTTGTCATGGCCGTTTTTCCTTTTCCTTTTCGAAAATTTGCTACGTACATAGTTTTTGTGATTTCATAGCCAGGGGCGCGCGCGACTAGTCGCGAATTAGCTGGCCCCGTCAGCCAGGTGGATACGGAGCGCACGTTCGCGAAGGAGAGGGAAGAGCGGACGCGCACCATATCCATACCGTATCCACAGTATCGGTGCCATAGCCGTATTTATTTTAATTATTTGATAAAGTGGAAAATGGGGGATACATATCCCGTATCCGGAGGCGTATCAGATACGGATATGATGGTTGAGAGGAGTATCCAGTATTTCTCATCATGTTGTAGTTTGTATTGGGCATTTTTGTGTTTTACAATTCTTTCTGTTGTGTTAGATATGAGAGTTCATAATGTTAGCTTATCGTAGAGAGAGAACAATTGTAAATAACAAGTTGTTCGAGGCTTTGAGCAATGTTGCATTATAATATCAGTTTGCAAATATTCTCTTGCAAATTATTGTTTAACATTTGATCTTCAAAATTCAAATAACGAGCAGCCATTGTTTATGTTGATGCATCTCCACTGGTTGCTTCAGTCTTGGATGGCTACAACGTGTGTATACTTATATGGACGGACCGGAATAGGGAAAACCTTTACCATGGAAGGGACCAAGAGGAACAGAGGAGTAAATTATAAAACTCTAGAGGAGTTGATCAAAATTGTAGAAGCTAGAGAAGAAGAGACTGAATATAATGTCACTGTGCTTTGTTCCACGATATTGTGCATTTTCTTGTAGGGTCAAATAATGTGAATAACGATAGCAGTCGTCTCATTGGCCGGTCACAAAATTTATTCTTCTCTTTTATAGACTAATGTAACTTTTTTTACATTATCTGAACTGAATAATGCATGTGAGTATATGAGTTGGCTTCTCCAAACTTATATTTTGTTGTTTTTTTCATGAGTAGGACAGTTTGATGTTTCGCGTGGATTGTCGGTGCAAACCTATTGTGTTCTACAGGTAATAAGACCTCCATATTTTAGAGAGTGATACATTCATATGGGAATTTCAGCCTTTGGTTGACTAAAGAAAATAGCGACTCATTCCATTGCTTCACATAAGTAACTAACCAATCTATGAACAATGATAAGCATTTTCAGTAATGTTCTTGCTATGTGCAATATTAATTTAGGATGTGGTGATTGAGTAGTATTGTGTTTAGGAATGATGTAAAAGTTTTGCATGATTGGTGTTTAGGACTAAAGTTGCAATTTTCTTAATTTTGGGTGGCTTGACCCAGATGGGAGGTCACATGCTGAGCCGGTCTATTATTCATTGAACTGGTTCATTGCACTCAACTATTTAGCTAATGGTTAATCTATTTGACACTAATGGTTCCGTATATTATGTTTGCATTATTTTTTAACACAGATATGTTTATGAATATAGCAGCTCACCGAGCCCAACCAACTGTTTGGCTTTACTCAGTAATTTTTTATGTAGATATGGCTAATTGGCTATTCTCCGCATGGAGCATCTACTAACAGGGTAGCTTATTTATCATTGTAAACTGTTAACCATGCTATTGAAAGACTACATTTGAGTTAATCTTGGGAGTTCGGCAGGCAATTATAAATTATGCTAGCTATATAATTTAAGGTTAAGACAGAATTCAATTTCTCGATTACATCATACATATATGCCTATTCATTTGGGATACTCTTGTGTGTTTAGTTTTATATATGCTTGTGATCATCTTTAAATCATTTGTGAATCCTGGAGGCGGAGGGACCTCAGCTTGGATGCACAAACTTGGCATGTTCTTAGGACCTCAGCTTTTAGTAGCCTGGCTGTCGACTTCTGCAATGCTTACAAAATAAGTAATGTTTTCTTTGCAAACTTATTTGAGTGGCACATTACAGTTTTGTTTTTTTTAAAAAAAGAGAGATAAATCCAACAACCGGTCAACTACAACTATTTCTGAATGTCCGTTCATTATTTCTTTTAGTTACATATTTTCTCTAATAATTCTGATATAGTTGTAGATTATTGCAATTTTCAATACTTCAAATGAAAATGGAATATAATCTGCAGGTTATCCACACAAGTGTTTGTTCTTTTTCTCTTTTAACTGTATTTTGTATATTTTTTCTGTACGAATTCTGATATAGTTGTGGATTGCTGGTTGTTGCAGTTTTCTAAACTTAAAATCAAAATGAAATGTAATATGCAGATCATCCACACAAGTGTATGGGGCTAGACAAAAGCATCTGGGGCAGCTGTCCAAGTGAAAAACTGCTGAACAGTTGTTCTGCCACGGAAAGGCATATTGGATCCCTTAAGAATTAGGTCCATCTCTCCATCTTAGAGACTCTGCTAGAGACTCACTGCTCCCATTCCTAGATTGACAAGTATGGTGATCTTATTCTCATGGCTACGGAACCGCCTATGGTTCTTTACAACATACTGTGCTTTATATGCTGCATATCGTGGCCGGCATGGCTGCCATATCATTCCTGGAGACCTGCCATAGGGGGTAAGGCCATTCATGCATAGGAATTAGCACAGTTGTCTTCCTTCCTTGGAATCATGGGAAGGATCCACATGCAATGATTCACATCCTTTGAAGATCCAAGTACTAATAGGCTGCAATAGATATACTTCTATGCATTTAGATAGTACTGAATTGCTATTAAATGGTGCTTTTTGTCTGTACATACTTAAGCCATCTTCCAAGGTTAGCGAAACTATTTTAGCAACTACCGAAACTATTTATCTGCTTTAGATAATGCCATCTATATTGTGATCACTGCTTTCATCTTATTCCATATTTTTCCAGAATTTATTCAATGCTTTTGATCAAGAAACAGTTGGTAGGGCACGCATTGCCCGCAATCCACTCTTACATCCAATAAACTGACGAATAACCGCAGTTGGTGGAGATGAGAGGCAGGTGGCACGCGACGCACGTATATGCTTCTGTAAGAGCAGATACAATAGCTAATTTAAGCTAGCTCCAAAACTTTTTGTGCTTAGTTGGAGGAGAGAGAAGAGGAAAAAAGAAAAAGTGAGCTCTAGATTTGGAGCTAGCTGTAGCACAAGCTTTAAAAAAATTTATGAGAGAGAGATGTGGGACATGTATTAATGATATGGTATCTATATATAGCCAACTATTGTATGAATGGACTATTAGGTTGGCTCTAATTAATATTTTAATTTTTAGAGTAAGCAATCAACTCTACTGTTGATCTTGCTCTAACTGGACTGTCACGGGGTTCCGGCTTGTGGGCCGTCAGTCGACACACCGTTCCGGCCCATAGAATTATCCATTTGCCATTAATCTCACGCGCTCTGAACGAGCTACCCTACAAGTGGGAGCCCAGAATTAATCTGCTAGTACTAGTTACTGGGTGAGAGATGCTGGTGCTGATCCTTTTTGTTTGTAACCAGTAATTGACCATGCTATACTATTGCTATTGAATCCAACAGTCATGTTATTCTTTACAACTGAGGTCATCTGTTTTTCTTTTCCCAACGTACTCCCTCCGGTCATTTATATATGACGTTTTTAACATTAAAATTAGTGTTAAAAACATCATATATTAAAATACGGAGAGACTATATAGATATATTGACCAGATTTTCTTAAAGTGCAATAGTGCATGATGGACAGATCTTTGGGTTTATTTTGTAGACAATGTTAGTTTTTCACGAAGCGTGGGTAATTTTGGAGAAGACAGAGGGGGTGGTAAGCTTCTATTAGTATTAGAACTCAGATTTTGTCTACTTGACGTGTTAGCTCAAATATAAGCTAACCAGCGTCAAATACATGAAACCGAAGGGAGTACTGCTAGTACACTAAGCTCTGTATGATCCGGATAAGGAAAAAGTTACTAGGAACATTTCTCAACAACATATATACATCAGCATTATTCAGATCGATATACATGGAGATACAAAATACAAGTTTGCTGGCAATATAATACAATTAGAAAAACATGAGGAGGAGGACGAGGCGATGGGCTAGCATGCATCTGATTAGCAGTAGGTCCCGTATGGGGAAATTAGTAGATCAAAATAGTTATTTACTTGTCACTGGAAGATGCACGAACAGGAGCAGAGCAAGCAATATCGCTGATGGATGGATGGATCGATCTCTCTTATTCATAGAGTCGTGCCGTGTCGATGCATCCATCTGTAGTGCGGGCAGGTAACTGCACTTTGAAGGAAGCTCTGTTCTGAAATCTGCAATCTGCGCGCATTTGGGCAGTGGTCTAGTTTAGATTTGGACGCCGGCGTCCGAGAGTGGTTTGATGGATCGGTGGACTCCAGCTTAATTACTTGAGTTAAAAGGTGGAGTACTTAACTAAGTTAGTTAAGCAAAAGGCGCAGCAAAATTGTCATGTCCCTCTCGCGCGTCGGTCCCGGCTGGCCTTGGGTTGGGTTATCTCACATCACATCCGCAAAGCCAACGGCGGCGGATCAGCTGGCACCAGCGCCGGCTCTGCTGCTGCTTCTTGTGGCTCGTCGTCGTCGTCTTCCGCGTCCCACAGGAAGCTCGCGTACGATCCAAGCACGTAGCTGCGCGCACCAGATTAATCGACTTGCCAATAGGAATCGATGGAGTTGTCAATAAGAATCGAAACGCACCAGTCGTCGGGGGCTTGGTGTACGGCGCGCTGGAGGTAGGCGGCGGCGCGATCCTGGTCGCGGCTGGCCTCCCAAACCACCTGCCCGTACAGGCTGAGCAGATCGGCGTCGTCGGGGGAGGCCAGCAACGCACGCGCGTAGCAATCCTCAGCGCCGGCGAGGTCGCCCTCCACCTCCTGCAGATACCTTCCGTAGTTGCGCAGCAGCAGCGGGTTCTCCGGCTCCGCCCTCAGCACCCGCCGGTAGTAATCCCCCATCTGCTGCTGCGGCGGCATCCCGTTGTCCTGCCGCCCGCCTCCTCCTCCGCGCCCGCCGCTGCCATTTCCCTTTCCGCGGCCGCCGATTCCGTCGTCGTCGTCCTCGATGACGATGTCGCGGAGGAGGGGGAGGGGCGCGGAGATGTCCATGTCGGAGGTGGCGCGGCGGAGGCTGATGCTGCTTGGTCGGGGTGCTGCGGATGATCTGATGATGATGGTGGTGCGGGAGCGGCGGAGGCGTGGGGAGAGGGAGGCGGAGCGCGTCAGCTTCGTCGTTCCCGTGGCTTCCATTGCTCGCTTCCTAGCTTGGAGTGAGCTGAGGAGCAGCTGGTGGTGAGTTTATAGACGAGGAGAGGAGACGCGACGGCGAGATTGACGGCGTCACGCAGTCGGCCAGCGCTCACGTGAAGCGGCCGGCCGCTAGTACACGCGTCCCTCCATGGCCGCGACAGTCGCCCTCGGTTTTGGTTTTCTTTCCCTCCGCTCCGCTGCTGGTTTCATTTATTTGTTTTTTCTGCTTATACCTTTGCCAATAATCATTCACCCCATTCGTGTCAAATAAGTGGTGTTCGATTTCTTGCCGCCTTGTATAGCCTCGGCACCATTCGACTTACATCATTCGTAATTTGCACTTTGGGTGACACCCTCAACAAATATTAGGCATCCATATTTTTATTTAGCAAGTTTATGGACCATGATGACACCGTGGTCCAAGTCTAAAGGGCCAGCTATATGTTTTACTTTTTAGGTTGAACAATAAATTATTCTATCCTATAAAATATTTAGAAATTAAGAAATATAATGATATAACTTATAATTCATAAAAATATAAAATTACATATAAAATATATTGAAACATAAATAAAAAGTTAAACCAACATATAGCATCACAAATACATTTAAATTATCTAAAATCACACATTATGTACCACTGAGATTTTACGTTTAGTGGTGTATAGTTTTAAAAGGACTAAAAATGTTATAAATTTTAAATTATTTGCCTGAAAATCTATCAAATGTCTAAACTTTTAATGGATATACCTTACACAGTGGCATGACCTATGCCTCATTGTTGTTTCTTGTTTTTTTTCATATGCACATAAACACAGGTACATATATGACATATTGTTACTTTCCCATGATGTTTGTAAATTTATATGGCCAACGTGCACCTTTCTACCTTTTTATGCTAAGATAGCAATGCTAGTCTATTGTATTGCAAATTTTCCTCAAAAAAGAATATATAATTATAAAATTTAGCACGGGCATGCATGCGACAAGGAAGTTTTTTTTTTAATGTCATGCGACAAGGAAGTTAGATGAGTGCAATATGCAAGGGTTGTATGGACGGACCAGGGGGCTCGTAATTGCGGCGCACGAAGCACCGTTGATCAAAACGTCCAAAATGCATAGATCACCATCAGGCCTCATCATGATCGAACCCGCCATGGGCCCACTCTTACTTGTGTCCTAGCTAGTTTATCTTTTTCTTTCTCAAAAAGTGTTATTTTCTAATAGTATTTTTAAGATGATGAGCTACTCCAAAAAAGTGATGAGAACTGCTCCATCCGTCCCTTAAAAAGTTCGTTTTTTTAATAGTGACAACTCAAACTTTTTAAATTTTAACCTTTAATTTAAAAACAAAAATAATTAATCATGTAAAAATGATGTCACTAGATTTGTTATAAAACAACTATTATAATATGTAAATTTCTAATTTAAAATTAGTTATTTTAAAATATTTTTGTCAAATTATTGTCTTGGAGACTGTGTCCAAATTCAAAAAATAAATTTACTTTGGGATGGAGAAAGTGGCTAAGCTAAGACGTGTGCTAGACATAGGCCTTGTTTAGTTCGAGAAAAGAATTTTTTTGGGTGTCACATCAGACCTTTAGCTAGATCGTTTGATTGATTAAGCCGTTATTAAGTAAATGTGGGTTAATATAGCATTTATAGTTAATTATAGATTATTAGGCTTAAAAGATTCGTCTCGTTATTTTCGTGCAAACTGAACAAATGTTTTTATTTTAATAAATATTTAATGTTTTGTATATGTGTTAAAAATTACGATGTGATATGTTTGGAAATTTTTTTTTCCAACGGCCATGCTCCTACTGTCCTACATGCATGGATAGCATCGAGACAAACAAGTAGTGGTGTCTGAAAGCTCAGCTCAGAGAGTACGCACAATGTACTATCAAGCTGGCGCGCGAATTGCGAATTTGCGATGTGGCTGAAGAACACGAGCCAGCTGGTGCTGGTGCTGTTATCTCGTCATTCTTGATTACGAGTGCTACACCCATGCATATATTTAAGAAGAAAATAACATATATAGTAGGAGCACACTGCTACTACAATAATCATGAAATGAACTGAAAGGGATAAGCATCGGACTTTAGTCCTACACCAGAAGCCAGTACTGCAGCCGAGTGTGCCGTACAGCCGAGCAGGTCAGATCTGGATATGTTTGTTTAATAAGTAAGACGGGAAAGCTGCATGTAGGACACGTACATTACCAACGTGTTGCACACCTGCTGCTTGCTCTTGCCTTTGGGCTTATTGGTGTACGTAATAGTACTCCTACCATCTGACTTTAAAAATTCGCCGGAAGAATGTAACAAGGTACGTATCCAGTAATAGTACAACAGTTGCTGCTAAGAGCCCTTTAATTTATAGGAGAAATACGGAAAATTTAGATGATTTTAATACTATAGAAAAAAGAACCCTAAGAAATTAACAAAGTAATTGGACTCTACAAATTCTACGAAATTCCCAAAAAGGTTTAAAATAAAGAGATTTTAGAGGAAATTACCTTCAAGGTCCAATCTTATGAAAACTTTCCTTCTAGTCTCTCTCATCTCAAATTTATGTTTTTCTGCGGTCGGTCATTTCTGTATTTTTTTTGTTTTGCAATTCTGTGTTTTACACTTATATTTATATAAAAAAATATGTGTTTTCAATTTTTCCGTTTCCGTAACCCTGCGATTTAAAGAAACGCGAAGAGAGTTAACTCATCTTGTGACCCTATAGACAAACGGTAAGTGGACGTGACTCCATATATGCCCTAACTTGGAATAGTCTGTTGGTTCCTCGATTGTTGTTTGTGGTCACAGCGACTTGCCGTGGATGGAGTATTCATGTTGAAGAAAACGAAAGCAGTAGTAGCAAATTGGTTGATTGGTTTGTCAGTTAGCTGCTGCTACTAGACTACCAATAGATCGAGGAGCAGACGGTTTGCCGTCTGGGCGCTCGCCGGAATAACAAAACCACCAATGCAAATATGCAATCATACATGCAACACCACACTTTATATAGCAGACGAGGCAATTTCACTTTCAGATTGGCTCTACTACTCCGTACTAGCTAACAAGCAGAGTTTCACTGTCCATTCTATATACATCGACCTGTTCCTTCCAACAACTCGACATCGCTGCCACTCCAATTGGTAGCTAGTCCGCCCAGCTAGCTGCATAGTGTATATACAGAGATGGGATGCATGCCCCCCAATAGTCTATACCAGCCAATTTTAAGATCATCAGATTTTAGATGGATGTGTGCACACGATTCTGAAATTTAAGCCGAAAGCAGCGGCTAGAAATCACACGACCAACCAATCCAATTCTTACAAAGGCCGATTCAGAAACCAAATTATCATAATTAGGTGGTGATCAATCCATCCATCCATCTTTGCTTCGCTGCACTTTTTGCGAGCGTAGCGTCGTCTGATGATCAATGGTAATTCACCACTGAAACAATCCAGATGCTAGGAATGCATGCCAATCGACGATGAAACTCTCTGGAGGTTGTTTAGATGTAGAGACTTTTTTTTTTCGTGTCCCATCGGATAATTAGGAGTATTTAATATAGACTGATAATAAAACCAATTGCATAAATAAAGACTAATTTGTGAGACGATTTTTTAAGCCTAATTAATCAAATATTTACTATAGCATCACATTCGCTAATCATGGACTAATTAGGCTCAATAGATTCGTCTCGCGAAATAGTACAAAGTATGTGATGGGTTTTATTAATAGTCTATATTTAATACTTCTAATTAGTATCAAACATACGATGTGACAGGGACTTAAAAAAGTCCTTTATCTAAACAGGGTCTTAGTTGTCGTGTGTGCATCTACAGCCCTTTTGTTTCGAAGTTCGTTCTAAAATAAAGCTATTTTTATAGGATGTGATGACAGAGATATTGCTAGTTAGTTATACATGTCGACAGTTGACTAACTTGCACATATATTATCGCATTCGCATCACAATTAATGCCCTGTTTAGTTCCCAAAAATTTTTACCCAAACATCACATCGAATCTTTGAACACATGCATGAAGCATTAAATATAGATAAAAAAATAAAACTAATAACACCGTTAGGCTGTAAATAACAAGACGAATCTTTTAAGCCTAATTAGGCCATAGTTAGTTATATAGCTACAGTAACCCACATGTGTTAATGATAGCTTAATTAGGTTTAAAACATTCGTCTCGCGGTTTCCAGGCTAGCCATGAAATAAGTTTTTATTTGTGTCCAAAAACCCCTTCCGACATCCGATGTTTTCGTCAAAAAGTTTTCGCCATCAAAAGAAGGCCTAAGCATGCGTGAACCCATGTTCTATGAACGTTGACCACAATTAATATGGACCTTCTATGGTTGACCTCCGCCTCCGATCAGTGGCATGCGTGACACCGGGACACATGGCTTCATCGATTTGTCCATAGATCCAGGGACTCTATACATATCCGGCCTGTATACGAAAAATTATATTCTTTTCCAAATTAACGGACCATCCATCGGTCGGTTCATGCAAGACACGAGGAATGCATAGAGAGTAGTACACCATACGTCCTGCACATGAAACTAGGAGTACATGTGTCTTCTCCACCGTATTCGACTCGTTGCTACTACGTGCACCCATCATGTTCAAGGCCGGCCACCATTGACGGTCGCCTCAAAAACAGGAAGAAGAAAACGTAACAACGGTGCAATATTAAAAGGGCTAATTATATTATTAAAATGGCTGCATACATCTCAAGTTCAAGTAAAGTTTCCCCTATCAAAACTCCACCTTAATCAATAGGAGTAATAATCAATACATACGGACCGACCTTTACAGACCATCATCTCTAGCAACTCAACCGGTTCATGCATTCCTTCCACCACTGTCATGGGCAGCAGACAGGGGAAAACAGCTCCAAGACATCATGTCAAAGATTATAAATACTCCTCACACAATTTGCGACTTCTTACAAAACTGTGATAAAAAAGGGCGCTTTACAACATTGTCATAAACTTATCATTGGGAACAACTTCATAGTGATGCCGGATTAATAGAGATTTACAATATCATAAATTAAATTATCTTTGGGCACAACTTCATAGTGATGCCAGATTAAAAGAGATTTACATTATCATAGCTATCACTGAAAGATTCCTTATTGCGATTCGGATGCATTTACAACATATTTCTCATCCTTCATACGGTTTTGATCAGAAGATAAAACCTCGGTCCTATCCTCATCAGCATTGATTAGAGATACCCAAACAAAAAGGGTTAAATGTCTACTGGACTTTCTTTGGTCTTGGAACAGAAGACGCCAGTTCTTTACTAGATGATCTGATGATGAAAAGAACTGTTTCCACCAGCATGCCACCGACTAATCCTAAGATGCCTCCAGCAGCATTCTGGAAAGTCATAAGCAAGACGTTATTTGATCACGATTCGCATAGTTTGGAGAAAGCACAGTTTTGAATAGTTAGACAAACACAAACAGCATTCACAGGAAGCCAAAACCTACCTTTTTCCTTCAATGTTTAACAGATAATGCAGGTTTACTAGTCTGCTTTGTCATAGTGTTTTGCAGGAACATAATATTATGCCAAAGAGCAAAGATGGAAAAAGAGGTACAAGAGACACGGTGGATGCACCATGTAGTGTTTTTTATTGGAGACTTACCATTACAGGACTGTTGTTGAAAAGTGCTCTGAAAGCAATAAATCCAACCAAATAACCCGTGAACATTATAACAACAACATGAAGACCTGAAATAGAGGCCAAAAAAAAAATCAATTGGACAGTGAAAGCCATACGATACAAGTGAATATTAGCAGTCTAAGCCCAAAGATGAAGTCATACTAACTAGTATTAAAGATGAAAAGTATGCCATCATTGATATGCTTGTCCACTTGACTTACAGCAAGTAAGGATCCAACTCCATTGTTCTTGAAAAAAAACTAAATAGAGTTGTACACTGTGAAATACTACTCCTTCGTTGTAGTGAAAAGCTAGTAATTTTAGAAGATTTATCAATCATGTGGTACAATTTTCAAGAATGTGTATTCATGTAGGTAATGTAATCAAGCAAGTAATGCAATACTTGGAAGTAATTAGTCCAGCACATTTGTATGATTCAACAGACAATTATGCACATGTATGTGTACAAGCTTTGAAGACAGCATTTTACTCTCAAGGTGGTTAGAGAAGCTAAGCTAGAGAGGAAATCTGACAATCTTAGCACACAAAAAGAGGGAATATATGATACGAACAAGAGTCGTCAAGAGAGGAGAAAGTAAAAGAGTTGGTACCAAATCCGATCTGGTCCTTGTAGGAGGAGAAGGGCTCGGGGGTATCCTCCTTGGCCGGCGCGACGTCCCTGACGAGCTCTGCATACTCCCTCCTCTCCTGCATCTCCCGGAGCTTGTCCAGCCTCGCCTTCAGCTCATCGCTCTGCGTGCACACATCCAGATCATCAAAGGGTACCACCACAACAGAGGAGATCGAAGGGGGAAAAAAGGGGGGGCTAAGCTGTTGTTAGCTTGCACTGACCTTCTCGCGCGGTTTTGGGCTGGGGAGGAGGAATTCGGTGGAGTGGAGGAGGCGGCGGAGGGGAGGGCGGGTGTCGGGGGAGGCGGCGCACCAGATTTCGCGGAGGGAGCGGTAGGGGACGGCGGGCTGCGAGGCGAGGTCGCGGAGGTCGGCGGGGAGGTGCTGGGTGGCGGCGGCGGTGGCGAGGAAGGCGCGGAGGGGATCGGTGGCGGCGAGGACGAGGCCCGACGGCGCCATCGCCGGCGGCCGCTGATTTGATTTCTCTTCTTTTCGGTTTGGATTCAGATCGGATCAGAGTAGTCGGTTGTTGAGGGAGGGAGGGAGGGAGGTTAGACTTAGAGAGAACAGATTGGATAAGCCCCGGAAAGTTTACGAGCCCGACCGACTACATGTTTAGTGGGCCTATGTATATTGAGGCCCATTTATGGTTGGTAGGCCTTTGTTATTTCCTGTCGTGGTTTCTTTGTCTCATTAGCCCAGCCCAGCTTCAAATGCGGGCCTAACTATAGTCCATAGATTACCATTTGCTCTTTTTTTTTTTTTTGAGAACAGATTACCATTTGCTTTGAGATACACAGAGACGTACAAATGGGAGTGCCGCCCACATACTCTGGCGGGCTGGCTGGCAGCGGAGCCTCAGCACCATACTCCAGTACAGCACATGCAAATTGCTGATGCCACACGTGTGATGCTAGCAAGAAGAAACTGGTATGGCTCTCGATCAATCTGCTACAGTTAAGAAAGAGCACACGTACGTACGTATGCACGCGGAAAGGAATGCTCGACGATGGCTTTGAGTTTGCTTTCGGTCGGTCATTTATGGTAAGCAAGCAAGCAACCAATTCAATCACCGTCGTCGATGATGAACATGCTAGCTAACTCCTCTTCTCTACCGGATGATATCGATATGATCGATCATATCAGTCAGTCAAAGCAACACCACAGCTAGATGATGGACGCCCACAAAGACAGACAGGCAACCAGGCATTTAAAGCCCAGTAGTATCATATCAGCTGTTTTAGTTTGTCAAAATGTCTTCGTTTACTTTCTTTTGCAACGAGACTGAATCATATAGCTGTAGTTAGTTCTGGTATTAATAATCGAAGACGAAAGAAAAGAAGAGGCAGCGGCCAGCGATCAACTACATTCTCGGTCCAGCACCGGACTTTACTTAATGCTCCATCCTATCGAGCCTCGCTGGATAACCATGCATCTATCTAGAACGATCGATTGCCTGCCTGTTTGCTCCATCACTTGACATAAGTGCATATTCCATCATCACCAACTAGCTTAACAAGGTTGACTTACTGGTCGCGAGGACGACCTGAGGTCATCCATGACTCATTTTGATCGCACCCAACGCTCACTACTCCTAATACAAGTTTATCATACCAGTTTCTAGCTTACGTTTTCTTTGGACGAGAACAATTACATATCAAGAACGTATAAAAAGCAGAAGTACACATTTTTTTTTGGTACTAATGAGCAAAAACAGATTCATTTGTTAAAACTGCATGCCATTGCCCATGTGTGATATATATAGAATTATAGACTAGTATAGTATGCATGTTAGTTGCAAAAGTTTTAGGTTGTGTTCGTTTGGTTTGGCCTATTATGATAAGTCATAGCCACGTAAATAGAACGAAACAATAAGAAATGATTCGCGAGTAAAACTTGTACACCATATAATCTGTGGTTTAAAATCTAAGGATGAAATAAAGAGTGGGATAATAAAACACATAAGTAACTTTAAAATTAAGTTTAAGAACCGCGGCCGAAAACCTGCAAAAATAACTACAAAACCAACAGTCAAATGACGAGAATATAATAGTAATAGTACGTATTGTGATGGAGAATGGTCGATGATGTGCAGATGCATCGTCCATGTATCATCTGCTGGACTATTAGTTAACTACGTGGCCAAAGTAATTACATCTTGTGCTACCTACTGCTTGCAGCTGCAGGTGGCAAGGATGATGCTGATGCTGATGCTGATGGAGAGATGGAAGAAGCTTACTGGTTTACTCCACGGTTGACAAGTAATTAAGGTTGAGAATTAAATAATGAAGGAATTCTTGAAAGGGAATTAAGAAAGCAATAAAGCGTATGCGTGTCCGAAATTGGTTCTGACCTGAGCAATTGAGAGATGGAAGACCGGAAGGAGGGCCAACTAACCGATATCTGCCCGTCCTCCCAACTAACAACGGTCGCAGGCATGCCGGTTCCTTTCTTCACCAATCTTTCCTTGGACGGTGTCGCGGATATCTACGGCTGCTGCTTGTTCTGCTCAATTCAAGTGGAAGGAGGAGTGAGTAGTTGGTTGGCGGCCACAACACACCCTTTGAATGAAACAAGAAGAAGAATTGAAGAAGACACACATCCCCCAATTCCGATCCCCCCCACATAACGATTCCGACTCGCCTGCCTGCCTTATAATTCCGCTCGCTCCCTTTCTCTATCGTCGGGGTGTGTTGGCTTGTGCGTCAGTCAGGTCGTGCAGCTTAGCTTTGATTTGAGAGCGAGCGAGGATGGAGGGGAAGAGCGTGTGCGTGATGGACGCGTCGGGGCCGCTTGGGCACGCCATCGTCGACCGCCTGCTCCGCCGCGGCTACACCGTCCACGCCGCCACCTACCCCCAGTCCGAGTCGGAGTACGGCGACGGGCAGCCGCGGCTGAAGGTGTTCCGCGCCGACCCGTTGGACTACCACGCCATCGCCGACGCCGTCCATGGCTGC
The DNA here is from genome assembly GCA_000325765.3 of Leersia perrieri. NCBI lineage: Eukaryota > Viridiplantae > Streptophyta > Magnoliopsida > Poales > Poaceae > Leersia > Leersia perrieri. The sequence goes on from CM002477.1 coordinate 15,361,516, forward strand.
TCCGGCCTCTTCGCCATCTTCAACAACACCTGCTCCTCCTTGGTACCTTCTCTCCTCTCTTGTTTAGCATAATCTACTCATACACAGATTGATTACTTCCTAGTTAATTAGTGATGGATGGTACTAGAAGCGACAGTAGAGATCGATGGTGGGTCTTTCATCTCCCGAGTCTATAGCTCCTTCTTCCTCCTCCTTCCTCGCAACGCAAGCGGCAAGCTGGCAGCCTCCAGCTGTTGAGGAGTAGGACTAATAACTGCGCCCGCCCATGGCCGCATGTGCATCTACCTATTTCCCTTTCCGCGTCAATGAATAAATGCCCTGCCACTACCGCAACTTTGTGGTCTTTTTTCTTCTTATTTATGCACTCGGGATTTATATTTAGATTTTGCTAAATTTAATTGAATTATGTAATTTTTGACTGAATTTATTCAGGATACTATTTAAATTTGGTAGATTGGGATACTGTGTACCAATAATCACTAATATTAGTACTTGATTACTATTGAGCATGATAATGATGTTGAATCGAATGGGTGAACTGTCTGATATCATTGGATAAAAAAAAAATGAAAGCAGGAGGACGAGGAGGAGATGGTGGAGGCGGAGGTGCGGGCGGCGCACAACATACTGGAGGCATGCGCGCAGACGGAGACGATGGAGAGGGTCGTCTTCAACTCCTCCGTCACCGCCGTCGTATGGAGACCACCGCAACCAGAGGAGGAGGATGACGACGACGATGACAATACCACTGCTTCTGCTTCCCCAGTTCGTGTATTTGACGAAACCACCTGGAGCGACCTCACCTTCTGCAGAAGATTCAAGGCACGCACCTGCTCCCCTATTTCCTTTTCCGCATATCGCTTTCAGTAATACTCCCAGCATCCATCATTTCCTTCCAGTTAGATGTAAGTCTCTGATCGATCCAGTAGAGCAGTACACCGCTCACTGATCAGCCAGTAGCACTGGTAGCTGAACAAACTAGTTATTGCGACACCCTACAACAAATGTTACTCAAATCCATCGACGTGTTGGCTGACCTAGCTGCAGTGCAGCGGCCGGTATCTTTCGCCATCAACCGAGCCAGTATTATAGTACTGTAGTAGTACATGAGTACGCCTTAATAAATCAGCCCCCTTCTCTTTTCGCCGCCACTACTCCTCCCTTGTTAGTACAAAGTGTGCATTTCACAGAAAGCTCAACTCAACATCATCTTAAATATCAAGTTTCCCCCTTTTACCAACCTCCCTCTCCTATTGCAACACCAATAAAAGCCTATCTAAAAGCAACCAAGCAAGCATGTAAGCAAAAGCAAAAAGCACCATCAGCTAGTGGCTTCTGAATATGTCAAGTCTTGCTTCGCCCTGATCAGAAAGGAGAAGACAGATTCAGGCGTCCAAGAGAAGAACAAAATACTCCAGCAAGCAGTCTTGACTGCAACAAAAGGCCGTGTCCAAACCTAAGGGTTGGTTTGTGCGTGGCTGCGGCTGCCAAGAGAAGAGGAGCAACACAACACGCATGCATGTCGAATGAATGAGTGCGACTCTTTAGCTGTTTGGATTAGGACACCTACAGAAAACGATCACACTTATCCCAAGCCCCCGCCCTTTTTCTGATTTTCTCCATTATACTACTACTAGTACCTTTGTTTGCTACTGGAGTACATACTATTCCTACCAGATATTCAGATGCTCTTTTAGATTACTTGTTTATTGGATCCTGAAATAGACAGCCACCCAATCCATATAGCACCTTGTTGATGAATTGTATTAGGAAGAAAAAAGAAGAGAGAAGTGCACGCTGACACGCGTGTTTTGTGTTGCAGCTGTGGCACGCTCTGGCCAAGACACTATCAGAGAAGACGGCATGGGCCCTGGCAATGGACAGAGGAGTGGACATGGTGGCCATAAACGGCGGCCTCCTCACCGGACCTGGCCTCACCGCCGCCCACCCCTACCTCAAGGGTGCACCCGACATGTACGACCACGGCGTCCTCGTCACCGTCGACGTCGACTTCCTCGCCGACGCCCATGTCGCCGCCTACGAGTGCCCCACTGCCTATGGCCGCTACCTCTGCTTCAACAATGCCGTCTGCCGACCCGAGGACGCAGCCAAGCTCGCCCAGATGCTCATCTCCCCCTCCTCGCCACGCACTCCTCCGCCCCCAAGGTTCGTCGCCGTCTTCTTCCTCGTCTTCGTCTTCCTCATTCGCAATCGGCATTTGCATCCACTAATATGATTAATATGGGGTATCTTTTTGGTTGTTGCAGTGATGAGCTCAAGGTGATCCCACAGATGATCCACACCAACAAACTCAACAAACTCATGCTGGAGTTCACCAGTGGCATATATGGGGACATCAATTAGGGGATAACATCAGGATTCCTTCCTTTATTTATATCACACGTGCAACTAGACATGTACTCTTTTTTTATGTATTTTTTCTATTCTTTCTCCTCAGAAGGGAGGGAAATTGGGTTGGTCAAATGTACATGTTGTACATGGCCAAGCTGCCATATGTATTCCATTCTTACCGAGGGTAAGACCATTTGAATGATTAATTATATACCAAGAAAATCCCTAGGATGAAACACTAGGAGAGTCTATTTGCACCTCTGCTGTGCACAGCCATTTGTGATGGAGAGCTTGAAGGGGACGAGGAAGATATAGTTTCACATCAGTTTTAATGCATTCATTACATTTACTTAGAACTTTGACAAACTTCCTACACCCTCAATGGTATTGCTAGTAGTTGGAAATTTATTCTGTAGGTGTTGGTAATTTCTTTCTCTATCCAAAGTGGTCAAAATCACCCAACACCTACAAAAACCATGGAATGCGAAAACCTCTGACGGAGACCCTAGTTAGTCAGATACATATAGCATCGTAAACACCCCTCGTATCTTTCTGCCATTTCTAAATTCCCAACACCACATCACTCGTTGAAAATATACAGTCCATGATTTTCTAGATGCATAGAAATGCAGAAATAAACATACATAGCCAGCACAGGAAATGTTCCAGGTCCATCCTGCGAATCAATGAGGTGGGTCCAGAGAAGAGAAGATAAGATGGCCACTCAAATCCTAAGCCCATAGATGAGGAAAGAACAAAAGAAACTAGACCGACAATACCCACCAGGAATACTGTGCAGACAAGGGGATTCCCATTCCAGTAACACACAAATGCAACCAAATCCTAGCGATAAGAGATATACTTGATCATTCCTTTTTTTTTCATTATTTCCTGATAATTGAAACCTTAAAGTAAGGTTTGATGTACAGATACAACAAGACAAACTTTCACTGGGGAGCACATACAGAAGCCTAGGAAGATACTGTATACTAAAGCACGAGGAAGGTACCCTCTGGATAAAATTTTAACTTACTAGGCACTCAGTGTCACAGAAGCAACACTAGACAGCTTGAACTTCTTAACTTTCTTCGAGTGCAATGGCTGAAAAAGCATCTCCGTGTACTGCTTCACAGATAGCTCTTTCCATTCAGAAGATGAAGTTCCTTCAGCACGATAATCTCGCGGTGAATACAATATTTGGACTCTTGACCGACCTGCATTGCATAAGAATAAAACGAACAGGAAAATATGAAATAAGTCAATCAAGCTAATTATAGATTTCTCTCAGAACAGAATCGGCTATGCTACTCACATGTATAAATTTCCTTTTATATTACAAGTATGAATGGAAACATAAAGATATAAACAAGCAATATCTGTGCATTATACATTTCCAAAAAATATCATGTGCATAATCATTGATCCTTTGCCATTTCTTATTTCCTTGTGTACTAGCCTATCTACCAGAAAGTCCATAAAACAGATGTATTTTTCTGACAACCTTGAGTATCATACAAGCCAAAGCTTTGCAAACAGAATAAGCAGAAGTTACAGCGAAAAACTTACCAAAACCTCCAAAAAGAGTTGATTTCTGGACTATGAATCGGCTAACTTTCGATCTCTTCAGACATTTCAAGGCCTGAATATCATCATGCCTGCCTTTGAATTCAATGAATTCACCAAGAACGTTTTTGTCCCCTCTGAGTTCCAACCTACCAAGGGAAAGATCAGCTATAAAGAAACAGTTCTTACTAACAAGTAACAGTCATTCTACCACAGGTGATAGGCTGCAATTCAATTATCAGAATAAGTATAATGTTGATTCTTGGCTTTAATTAAAAACATAAAAAAATGTTTATGGATGTGCGCTCTACCTGTCCCACATAGGCGACGTGCTGAGAATGAAATGTAGATTTTGAAGTAACGAATCTTGCATGTCACCTTTGCTTCCACTGAATGCACCTTTAAACCACGTTGAAAGTCCACCCTTGGAGTCTGCCTTAAGATCTTTCCATTGATCGTACAAGACAACCTCTGGTTGAACAGTGATAGCATATGAAGGCCTAGTGGAGAACTTGTTAGATAGTTAAAACTAAAAAACCAAAAAGAAAAAAAAAAAGAAAAAGAGATCCTGCAAGGACAATCACAAAGTAAAAGCAAACAAACATAACTCCATGCTGAGAACTAACCTGCAGTTAGGATTTGGCAGTACAACCCTTCCGGTTATATAGCCATCAGGCAGTTTTGCTCCCCTCTGCTCCAAGTATGCTTGAAGATTGGCAGCCAGTCTGTTGACTTGTAGTACCTACAAAATGAAATGCAAGTAACAACGGGCAATTAATTATACAACTCGATCTAGTATGATTCTTCAAAACTAGTAGCATATGGTCATCCAACAGGGAAAACAAGATAAAAGAGGACATCAAATTCCGATCTGATAAGCACATGATTTTATGATTTTGAAGACAATAATAGCAAGGACTAAGAAGTATAAAGTTTACTGACAGAAGTATTGGATATGAAGAATTTTCCTGATGAGACATAATTTTACTTCACTCGGCAATGATGTCAGTAACATGATTAAGTCCCAGTTTGGGTTTTGTTCTGCTCAGCTTGATTTTAAAGTAGATGTGGAAATCAAAACGTATACTAGTAGCTATAATTTTGTTTGTAAATCAAATTACGATTAGACAAAATATGTTATCCAACTATTATGTCTCTCCCAATTGTTCCATATTTTTGGAACATAATACAGCTATCATTTGCGACATAGATAAAAGAAAACCAGCTTGCCAAATGCCGAAATGTCTAAAAGCAGTTGCACTGAAGAAGATTATCATAAGTCACCACAATGCCAAATGGAGCCTTATTTTTTACCTTGCCCCATCAAGATACAGAAGCAATGGACGAAAATACTGCAACAGGCAGCTGCAATGGAAATGGGCCACAGTGAGGTAGTGAATGAAATGACATACCGGGTTGGGGATAACATCGTGCTTGTGCTTCTTATCACTGGGACATGTCCAGTTGCCATCCTTGTCGACCTCGACAAAACCAGAAATGTTGTGGATAGAGACTACCATGAGCTCCCTGTTGAGCAAAGAAGGTTGGAGTATCAGTAGCACAAAGCAGGCGATAGGACACGGTAATAACTAAACATGGATGATACAACGCAATGCACAAATTTATCCATGAATTGTAGTAGCACAAATATGGAAATTACAGTCATACTCAGTGTAGATTGATCGATTCTAGCGTTATGCAGTAGAGCACTGCAACAACCGTGTAAGAAATCTGTACAATTGTATCATCCCCATTCTGGAATATATGCATAAGAGTTTTATAGCAAATACTAGTACCACCAAATTAGAAGGGGGGAAGAGCGGAAGGGGAGGGAACCTGTTGGTAACGAGGACGATATCGATGTGCTGGCGCTCGCCGGCATCGGGGTCGGGGATGCGGAGGCCGACGAAGCAGCGGCCGGAGTAGAGCTTCTCGAGCCTGGAGGCAGACATGCAGTTAGTGATAGATAGGGTTTATCTAGGGCATGGGAGAGAAGGGGAAGCGGGGGGACCTGGAGGCGAGGGCGAAGCAGAGGTCGGAGTGGGCGGAGTCGAGGTCGGCGAGATGGGCGGGGTCGTCGGAGTCGGCGAAGAAGACGCGCCGGATGATCTTGTACGCCAACAGCCCGCACAGGATCTCCACCCACATCTCCAATTTCCCTTGGATCGCAGCAGATTCCACAAATTCCAAACTCAACTAGCTACTTACTCCTCCTCGATCCCCACTCCTCTATCTTCGTCTGGAGACAAGTTCCGCTTCATTCTTCTTCAGTTTGTTCTGCTGCTTTAGCTTAGCCATTAAGGATGAAAAGTCTCAAGAAAGATAGAAATAGCAGGTTCTATTTGATGGGCCTTCATCTCTGCTTACATTTGAAGCCAGCCTTTCCAGCCCACTCAGCTACTTCATGGGCTGAGTAAACAGCCATGGCCAAATCGCCAACGCATGAAATTTTTTCCGCCACCTAATTTTTTCACGAGTGTCAGTCTTTGACCATCCGGTATGAAATCAGTTCCTCCCTCCGTCCAAAAATATACGTATTTGGTCTAAGATATGACACATCCTTTTCCAACGAATCTATACTTAATTTTTGTCTAGCTTCATTAGACTAGGATTCTATCCCAAATACTTAATTTTTGGAGGGAGGGAGTATATATTTTTATTGTTAGACCTTAGTCACCATTTCAAGAGTCATAACCTTCAGCCTTCGGCCACGGTTCGTGAGTTAGAAAATGCATAACATATTTTCTCCAACATAAAATTTAATGAGTGTTAGCCTTGGAACCGTTCGCTATGAAACCCTTGAGTGCCAACACCAGGATCAGAGTTTTTATTTATTTATTTATAGCCCTAGTTTTAAAATTTGATGAGTTATACCCTTTAGAAAAAAAATATTTGGGAACTATGTTTTGAGTACTGTTGGAGGCTAGATATTTAGACTAAATTCTTAAATTTATGTTTTAAGGATATGCATTGAGCATTGTTGGGGAGGCTCTGAGTAGTATCATGCATGCCGCATGTTCTTTGGTATGTAAGGCACGCTACCGTCGTGTTTAGTGTTGGACATCAACAACTCGACTCCGCAGGCACTAGCTAGATTTGTTCCCTCGATCCAACTTATCATCAACAGCTCAGATTAGCTCATCATGCAAATAGTACTCCAGTATCAGAGTACAAAAGCATACTAGGTACTTAGTGGAGGGCCATAATCCAAACAATTAAACGGCGGGAACAGCCTTGCACGTCGCCATAGTCACAAAATGGTGGCTTCTTCCTCCCTGTCCTGGATCATCGAGAGTACCATATAGCCTTCTTCAATACTACATCTTTGAATTCATTTGATTACATGCTAGCTGCTGAAGCTACCTAGCTAGATTATGCATGGTTAATTGAGTCAGAATCTCGTTTGCTTGATTGCCGCATTGCAAGAAAGATGCAGCAGGCATCCAAGCCCAAGTACGTCGTAACTCTTGCATCTCTACTGATCAGATTTTGTGTTACTCTTTTACAGTAATTGCTTAACTAGAGATGGCATGATCTACAATGTGTCAGTAAGTAATTGTTCCTCTTAATTACTGTGCAGGGTATCGGCGCCTAGAGTTAGCAGGCTGCAGATGAGACAACAGCCTTCAGCAGCAGCAAACAAGTCGTCGTCATCATCAGCAGCTGCTGCTGCTCAAAACAATGCACTGGACAAATCATCCATGGACATTCTGACCAAGCCCTCACCTCCAGAACGCCGATCTTTCAAAGCCGCCGCCGCGCCACGAGCCACAACTCCCGACGTGCGTAATCATTCATTCATTTCTTGATCGTTAATTACACTGTACTTCATCGATGAACAAACGAAGAAAACGAATTCAGTGCAATAATTTCTTGGTCCGATCGAAAATATAATGCAGAAAGTTCATGTGCGGGCTTCGAACGCGAGGTCGTCGGCGTCGTCAGAGCTGCAGCTGCAGTTGCAGGCTCAGCTGAAGGCAGTGCAGGACGAACTGAAGAACGCACGCGACCATCTCGCCGCCATTGACGCCGACAAGGCGCAGCTCCACGCCAACCTCGACCACGCCCTCGCGGCGCAGAGGGCGGCCGAGGAGGCCCTCGAGCTCGAGCGCTTCAAGTCTCTCGAGCGCGAGCAGCTCGCCATCGACGTCGCACAATCCAAGGAGCACGACTGGAACGCCCGGTGCCACGCCGAGCTCGACACGGTCAAGGCAGAGCTGGCAGTGGCCAAGCAGATCGGCGACACCAACGCCGGCGAGGTGGCGCGGCTCAAATCGGAGATGGACACGAAAGCAGAGGAGGCCGCGGCGATCGTCGGCAAGCTGGAATCCGAGGTGTCCGGGCTACGCGGCGAGCTCCAGAACGCAGAGAAGCTGATCCATGGCCTCAAGGTTGACATCGCCTACGCCAAGAGAGCAGAGGCCGACGCCAACCAATCAACGCAGGATTGGAAGACCAAGGCAGAGTCGCTTCAATCTCGCCTCGACGAGCTCTCATCTCTCAACAAATCCAACGAGGACTCACTCGCCACATTGACAAACACCTTCCAAGAATGCAAGTCCACGCTGCAACACGAACAGTCCATGGTGTTCGAGCTCAAGGAGAAGGTGTCGTCGTTGGAGAAGGAAGCGTGTGAGTACAAGGAGGGTTTCTTGGAGACGAACAGGCGTCTCGACATTGCGACCGAGGAGGCGCGTCAACTGCAAGCCACCATTGATAAGCTGAGGTCTGAACACAAGATTCTGAACGAAGCACATCAGCAGGTTGTTACCAACGAGAAGACGGTGAGCTCGCAGATTGGGATGCTCTCTCAAGACAAGATCAGGATTCAGCATGAGCTTGATGATGCCAGAGATGAGAGGGATAAGGCCAAGAAAGCTGTCGAAGATTTAGCGGCTGCGATGCGTGAGGTGTCATCAGAAGCAAGAGAAGCCAAGGAGAGGGTTCTGGCAAAACAGACAGAGCTTGATGGTGCGCAGATTCAGATAGCAGAGCTCAAGACAGGGATGAAGAATGCACAAGACAGGTACCAGGTAATGCTTGATGAATCCAAGTATGAGGTTGAATTTCTGAAGAAGACAGTTGAGAAAATGGGTTCAGAGGCCAAGATTTCCAACGATGAGTTGGCATCGAAAGAGGCAGGATTTGTAGAGATGATCAGGAGATCAGAGGAAGAAATGAGCTCTATCAAGTCAGAGATGAGCAGTCTGATGGTGTCATTTGGAGATGCAGAAAAGCAAGTGCAGGAGCTCAAGGCAGAGAAATCCCAGCTGCTTGATAAATTGAAGCAACTTGAACTCAGCAATTCAGACACTAGAGTTCAACAGACAGCTGATGAGTCCGAGAGCTCACGGCTCAAGGACATTCTGTCCAGCAAGGAGAAGGAAGTGCTTGCTCTAAACAATGAAGTCACTGACCTTCGGCTCAGAGAAACAGCTGCCCTGGCAAAGGCCAACGAGCTCTCAAAGTTACTCGCAGAGGCGACAGCAAAGAAAGCCGAAGAAGAAGAGGCGGCAAAAGGGACCGAGAAATCAAAGGTACTCCTGATGAAGCTGGAAATGGACAAATTGATCGGATTACTGAAAGCAGCAGAGAATGAAGCAAATGCTGCCAAAGATGACAAGGCTCAGCTGCAGGCACAGCTAAGGCTGCTTGAGTCCAAGATCACTGAGGCCAACCTGACAGCCGAAGAAGAGAAAATCAACAGCCTAAGGTTGAAGGAGACGCTTGCGGAGAAAGAGAAGGAGCTATTGATCATTGCACGAGAGAATGACAGCCTGCGGACGAGAGAAGCCGCTGCGCAGTCGAAGATCGATGAGCTCTCTTCAGTTGTTGCTGCAGAAGCCCCCACAGCTAGGAAATTGGCAGGAGAGAACTCAACAACTAATGGAGTAGCTATGATCAGAAGCCCAGAGAAGCAGCAGAGCATGTTCCGGAAGATGATCTGCTCTCCCATGGACAATGTGAGAGATGATATGAACAACAGCAACAGGCAAGAGGATGAGATTAAGGATGTCGAAGCAGAGGCAGTGAAGCAGCAACATCAAGTGAAAGTGAAACATGAAAAGGAGGAGGCTTCAGCAATGGATGCGAACACTCTTGAGAATAGCAAGATCATAGAAGATGACATAAGCAAGCATAGGGATGATGATGATAATGAGTCGAGCGACGATGACGACATCGAGTCGCAGGGAGACGATGCAACTGTAGACCAAATGAATGGTTTGCTGATACATGGGCCGACGTCGTCTTTCAACCAGGAGCAGCAGCACAGCCATAACAAGAAGAAGAAGGCCTTGCTGAAGAAATTCGGGAGTCTACTGAAGAAAAAAGCTCATTTCACCAAGTTGAACAATCATGCCTAGCTAGCACTCTGCAATATCTTAACTCGAATTCCATGTACACCCTATGCTAAAACAGTAAAACTTACTGGCAACTATTTCATATATGTTCAGGTTATTGGTTTTTTTGGACTAGTGTTGACCTCGTTTAACTTGTAAAAGTGAGTGATTTTGTCAGTGAAACCATAAACCTAGAGAAGCTGCATGTATCCATTAACTGCCCCAAATCCAGAAATCACCCATTCTTGTATTGCTCTTGACTGCTATGTCAATGCCAAGTGTCTAGGTATGAACAAGGGTGCTTTCACTGCACCCTAAAAAAAACAAAATCCGTGAACAAGGATAGTTGGATGTGGTAATATAATTAAAATCTAAAACCGCTGATATTGGTCCAATATCATCATGCATAACAAAAGAAAATAAAAGGAAAGAAAAAAGATCAGTTTGTTACCGTTGGATTGGATGCATCAGGCGGCTGCAGACTCCAGCAGTCCTGGTCAAAGATTTCTGCGAGCTTGATGAGGCTGTCTTTGAAAGGTCAGTAATCAACTTCTCTTTCTCATTATCGATAGAGTAGATCTGGGCCACTGAAATTGATGGAGATGTGTGGTCCGTCTTCATCCACTCCTGTCCTGCACAGAGGATGGACGGATTAACCGGCCGTCGATCTGCAATCAAGTTCAAATACTGGTAGTAATATGGCTTAGCAGTAGCACTCATGGACAGATAATTGTTGGCTGCCAAACAAACAAAAGAAATAACAGCAGACACTCCACCAGATAGAGAGAGGCCAGTTAATTTGTTTACTGGAAGCATATCGCTATCATAATCATCATCTCTATATGCCTGCCTTCTGTCATATTCTCCATTCTCTCTTGCAAATTGCAAAGAGCACGCTGATATTTTCTATTTTCCACAAGAACAAAGGGGAGCAAAAATAAAGAAAAGGAAAACAAGGTATGAGTACATGAATGACTGTGACGGCCACTAATAAGAGCATTTAGCTTAACCAGGCAAGTGGTGCCAGATCAAGAGAGTATGCTCGTCACACGCACGCAGTAAGCTGAATTTGATCCAGATTTGGTTTGACCAGATCCAGCAGCAGCAACTGTTAGCCAGCCATCAATGAAAATGAAACACTAGTGCCAGATAGCCAGATACTGTAAGCTTGCTGTCCCATTTCCAAGTCAACCGTCCACGGCCCCCGAATTAAAGTAAACTGGAACTTGCCACGTCATTTCTTTTAGTTGCTTGACCACAAAAATGTGTACGCAATTGCCAAAAATTTCGGCTGACCTGGGAAAGCCAAGTATTCTTATCTATCCACGCGGACACGCCAAGCATTAGCAACGCCCCCCTGATCGATTTGCTTATGCAGTGCTTACATATATAATGGACCAAAGCCAATAATGCGTCGGCGTCGTATATGATGAATATATCCCTTTTACGACGAAACATACACTTATCAGGTTTTACAATAAAATTAAAAATGTACAATGTCTGCCAAATATATATCTTCAAGATTACGACAGGTCCAAACAGCGTAACGCTTCTAAGCTATCCGACATGATTGGCCCGCCTGCTAACCAACATAAATCTTCAAAAGTAAGGACATGTTTAGTTCCCAAAAATTTTCACCATCACATCTAAAATTTTCACCTAAAAACATCACATCGAATATTTGAACACATGGATAAAGCATTAAATATAGACAAAAAATAAAACTAATTGCACCGTTAGGTTGTAAACGACGAGACGAATCTTTTGAGCCTAATTAGATCATGATTAGTCATAAGTGCTACAGTAACCCACATGTGCTAATGATGGCTTAATTAGGCTCAAAAAATCGTCTCGCAGTTTCCAGGCTAACCATAAAATTAGTTTTTTCATTCATGCCTAAAAACCCCTTCCGACATCCGGGCAAACGTCTGATGTGATGTTTTCCCCAAAAATTTTCACCAACTAAACAAGGCCTAATGCACATATTGCTGATTATACATATAACTTCTGTCACCCTAATAAACTATTTCAAGGATAACAAATACGCTTGGATACAAACCAGAAACAACAGGAAAAAAAGGTGTAAGTGTCTTTAATTTCTTCCAGGATACTCCAGAAATATATTGCGTTAAACCAGGTAAAGAAAAATGAAAAAGATGAGTTCTTATGCTCATCTAGCACTACATTCCCTGAACGCACATATAAAGGGACCAAATCTGTAAGCAAGGATGGCTGCTTGTAAAAACTATAGACTTAACATGTTCCTCTTCAGCAGAACTATCATGCCATTACCATGAAATTTGATACTGAATGCAATAATACTCTTTTTAACTAGCAAACATATGAGATGTGCCAAGAATATTGATTGCTTACAGAACAATACGAACCATCCTTTAGTTATTCCCTACTTTAGCATTACATGGACAGCGATCAAGGAGATGCCATATTAATCCTAGAACAAAGGAATGTCAGACTATAATAAGCCACATAACTCAGCTGTAACCTAGAAGAGAACTCAGATAGCCCAGGAACTCCCACTTTCAAAAGCAGTAGAATTACTGGTGGGAGGGACATGGACCACACCATTTCAAGAAATATCAAATTTATCCACAAATTATTTTGCACGCGTGAAAACTTCAATCAGAAACTATATGATAAGTATTGTGTTGTATAACTATTGGGTCCTTCACATGATAAGCATAAGAAAATAAACCAGCAAAGCATACAAGAGTATACAGAGCATATCAGTATATTCCCATTCTTAGGAAAAAGTATATGGCCTACTGTTCACTTATGAATGGAGATATTTTTGGATGCTAATAACTGCAATTGAAAAGGTGTACACCTGGAAGAAACCAATAAGGCAATAACCAATACTTCCCAATCATGCATATGCAACCAAGCTTGTCAAGCTCCATGGATGTGTGAAAAGACTAAAATTATTCACATTTCGGCATTTCCAAAATTCAAAATAACATTGCTGCAGTACCTATCAGTCTATCACAACGTAAAGATATGCACGACACAATGGACGATAAGGGACATTAATTCCATAGAATCAAAATGAACAAAAGAGCTTCACCTCATATCAGTATATCTAGCAAGCACTCAAAAAGTGACAGTGATAACAAATTAACAATGATGTGCTAAACATCAGCTCTCCTCTGATAATTGACAATTTACTGATCTTTCTAGCAAGGTGATGTCTAAAAGGTTAGCTTCTTTCCTAGGAAGAAAAAAGTAGGGGCAAACATTGTGCTCAAGAGTAGGTAAACCCAAACAGCACTCATGAGCAAAATAACAGTGAGAAAGGGCTAATCTTTCATGAACTAAAGGTTTACAATTACATGTTTCAAGCCTAATCACTCAAGGTTCTAAACTACAACATGGCCAGTTTTTGGCTGTCCGGCTTTTGCAGCTAAGAGAAGTGAATGAATTAAAAACTTTCCCAGTTATACAATTACAAATATATGAGCAACCACCTTATAGACTGTCTGACTGACTAATCACACAAGCAGTAAGTAAGAGCAACAAATAGCGGTGTCCGAAGCTACAACCCACCTGTGCCCGACTCCGGGCAGCAGCGACCAATTCACTTCACAGTAGCTACATCCCTAGCGTCAAATGTTACGCCACGGCCGCCTTCAACTTCATGGGAGCTTCTGCTGCGCTGCAGAGAGCGAAACCTGCACTATTACATATCTCTCCACCGTGGGCTCAGAATTGGCAAGAATCCGGACGGCGAGAGCAACCCTGATGGCGACTGCGGGAACCAGAGGCCAGGCGACGGAGGAGCCATAGGCCCAGGACCCAGGATCCCCGTGCCCGGCAGCGGCGACAGCGCCGGGAAGTTGGGCGTGAGCGGCCCTGGATGCTGAAACCCCGGCGACAGCAGCGGGTAAGGCGACCTGGGCGTCGGCGAGAGCAGATTGAGAAATCCGCTCGGCGAGGGGAGAATCCCCGGGGACGGCACCGGCGGCGGGGGCGGCGGGTGAGGATGGTGCGGAGGAGGCTGTCCCGCAGCAGCTGCAGCTCCTGGAGGAGTGGCGCTGAAGAGGGAGTTCTCAAGGATGCGCATGTAGGCGGAGACGGGGGAGTCAGCCCAGGTGGGCATGGGCATGGGCGGCGGCATGGGCTGAGGCGGCGGTGGGCGGTGAAAGGCGGGGTTTTGATTAGGGTTAGGGGGGATCTGGTGGTGGTGGTTGTGGACGGGCGGGGGGCGAGCGACGGGGGTGGAGATTGGGGGAGGGCGGATCTTCTGGAGGCGCATGGAGGGGGGCTTAGGCTGCTGCTGCTGCGGCGGAAGCGGGCGATGAGGCTGCTGCTGGTGGTGGTGCTGCGGCGGCGGCGGGGAAGGGGTTCCGGCGGTGAGCTGCTGGACTATGTCGCGGAACTGGTTCTTGCTGATGTTGTAGACCTGCGGCTGCGGCTGCGGCGGGCGCGCCGGCGGCTGCTGCGGCGGTGGCGGCGGCGTGGCCTTGCGGATGTTGCGGCCGAGCTTGTTGACGCCCAGATGCGGGTTGCTGTTGCTGCTGCTGCTGCTGCTGTTGCGATCCATGGCGGATGGAATCGGTGGATGGAGCAGCAGCACACGGCTAATTCGACGCGGCGGTGAAGTTAATCGTGGAGCTGGGAGGGAGGAGAGGGCATGGACGCAGCGGATTGGATTGGATTGGTTGCGTGAGAGCTCGGAGGAGGAGGAAGGGGAATTGGGGAACGCGAGGAGGAGCAAGCAACTGCAGCTGCTGCAAGTTGGGTTTTTTTTCTTCTTTGTGTTTTTCTTGACTTTTGGGGCACTAAAAATGAATCCAGCAGCTGAGGGAGCAACCGAGCAAGGCTGTTTACGGCAACGGAATCTTCTGCTACAGTAGTGGACTACACAGGCGCGCTCCGCTCCTCTTCTCCCTCACTACACAGTCACACTCCAACTCTCTGAACTGAACTTCTGTTCCATATCAACAGCTCACTCACTCTTCCTAACCAAAAAAATAAATAAAGAAAAAAATACATCAGCTTTGCAGTTACTCCTATCTCATATTCTTAATCTCTCTTCGCGTGAGTTCTACAGTCTCAGGAAGCAAAACGAGGGGGGAAAAGTTATCTCGCCTTCCAAATGGCCAACAAAATGCCGCATCTGATTTTGTCCAGTGAGTCAACAAAACATTCTAGGTGGATTGTCTTTCACCCGTGCTGTCGTACGTACGTGTGGGGCATCAATCTGTTCCTTAAAAAAATTTGCGAGATCATCGCATTAAACGTTTGACAGATATCGGGAGGTGTTTTTGTCACGAATAAAAAAACTAATTTTACGGCTAGCTTGTAAACCTCGAGACGAATCTTTTAAGCATAATTAATTCGTCATTAGCACATGTGGGTCACTGTAACACTTATGACTAATCATGACATAATTAGACTCAAAAGATTCGTCTCGTCGTTTACAGCCCAACTTATTTAATTAGTTTTATTTTTTATCTATATTTAGTGCTCCATGTATGAATTTAAACATTTGATATGATGTTTTTGGAAGAAAATTTTTAAAACTAAACGGGACCTAATTAGTTGTCTTGTCTCTGTCCGTCGGATCACTGCTTTCTTTTTTTTTTTACTACTTATCAACCAAAGGGTTAATCTGTATTGGTCGTATGAACTTGTTTTCCGTTATACATTTTTATGGCCTCCGTGGACTATCTATGATCTTTGCAAATACTACTAGCACACTAGCTACAAAACAGCCCGCTGTCCAAAACTCATGTTCTTAACAACGAACCTTGAGTAATTTTCTGAAACATCAACTTTTTTTTTCATTTCACTTACCGTCCATTTACCCGTTCAGATTTAGTGAACCCCTGTAGACCAAAATTGAGTGAAATAGCAACACAAGTACAGCACAAACAACGTTTGAACAAACATCGCAATCGGATATTCAGCGGAGACTTTCCACAGGTGCTTGTCTTAATTTACTCAAACGTTAACCAAAATCATCAATGGCATGTCCTACTACTAAAAATTCTTGTTTTAATTGTAAGCACCGACTGCGGCATCACAGCATGCCGGGAGGAAGAGGGCAATTCAACGCAGTTCAATGGCTGTTGTCGATGCCTGCATTTTGCGTGTTCAGATGACCAGATAACCTCTGGGTGCTGAAATTGGAATGCTACAAGACTTTCTTCTCAATCAATGCTATTGCCACTTGACAGTGGAATAAGGGCCTGTTTGGCATGGCTCTAGACCTCAACTCCATCAACTCCAACCAGATTTATGCTAAACATGTCAACTTCAAAACTCCATGGAGCATCCAAACTCTAGAGTTCTAGTACAAATAATTTTGGAGTTTTGGAGCACCTCTCCCGCAACTCTAGAACTTCATGGAACATCTCGTTTTGAACCTAGACATGGAGTTCGCAGAAAATTACCCGCTTTTGCCACTGAATACACGTACCGCTTCGTTCTTTCACCCTCCCTACTGCATCCTTCTTTCCCCTCTGCGAATCGAAGCCGGCGCTTCTCCTTTTGTCTGACGCGCGTGCGGCCGCGAGCGGCGAGCGTCCGCTGCCCCGTAACCGTCCGACGTCGCACCTAAGAGGCGTCGCCCCTCCACCGGTAGTCCTCCTCCCCCTCCGGTGCCCTTCTCCCGCATGCTTTCCCCTTCTTCTTGTAACATCCTCAAAAATTTCGCAACTAAAAATTCGAAACCTAAAAATCGCCACCACTAAAAACTTTTATAAATTTGCATCATGCCGGGTCTTCTTTGGATTTTCTCTGATCTTTCCAGTGCCTTAACTTAAAATTGAGTGTATCAAATTTCTTATTTATTAGCTGCTAGACTAAAAATCAATTAGTATAGGTTTGGGCCTTTCTTTCCCTCTCTTTCTTTC